>WBMY01002323.1:124764-162518 GCA_013397315.1 Donacobius atricapilla | reverse complement strand
CCCCGGAGCAGCCCGCCAATGGCACGCCGCGGAGCCCCAGTGTGCCCGCCCCCGCCCCGTCCATCACAGCCGGCTGCGCCGCTCGCGCCGCCTAGCGGTGCTCGGCCGCAGAGGCGCCGCCCTTCTAACCGCGCCCTCCGCCACGGGGGCGGAGGAAGGCGGCCCCTCGCCAGCTCCAGCCAACCAAAACCCGCGATGCAAGTCACGTGTGCGCCCTCGGAGCCTATCGGGAGCGGCAGCCGCAGCACCGCCCGCCGCGCTGTGTCCGTGCGCACTCCCCGGGCTGTGCGGGCAGCTGGGAGCGGGCGGGGGGCGCGGACACCGCCTCGTGTGCGGGCACACGGGCTGAACGCTCCCGGGACAGCGCCTCATGTGCGGGCACACGGGCTGAACGCTCCCGGGACAGCGTCTCATGTGCGGGCGCACGGGCTGAACGCCTCCAGGACAGTGCCCGGTGTGTGCGGGCACACGGGCTGAACNCGGGCGGGGGGCGCGGACACCGCCTCGTGTGCGGGCACACGGGCTGAACGCTCCCGGGACAGCGCCTCATGTGCGGGCACACGGGCTGAACGCTCCCGGGACAGTGCCCGGTGTGTGCGCGGGCACACGGGCTGAACGCCGCCGGGACAGTGCCCGGTGTGTGCGGGCACACGGGCTGAACGCTCCCGGGACAGTGCCCGGTGTGCGCGGGCACACGGGCTGAACGCTCCCGGGACACCGCCGGTGTGTGCGGCTGCTGCGCGGCCCCAGGCCCGGGACAGGCGCGCTCCCGCTGTGGAAACGCGGGGTTTGAGGTAGCGAATTCCTCAGCTCCCGACTCGGTGTGATTCAGTGGGATCTGGATCCTAAAGAAGGCCTAAGGGCCGTAGCTCAGAGGGGAGGATAACGTAATCCTTCCTTCAAAAAGTTTCTTGAGCAGCCAGAGTCATTTTTTTAGACCTCATAATGTATTTTTCGGCAATGATTAAATTCAGTCAATGATGCTGTATTAACTCTCATAGTTCCAATAATTTCATGCATATTCTCATAGTCAAATCTGATTTTTGTGGCAATAGTTCAGCTTTAAGTCCTCCTTATCACTAGTAATTTAGTAATTTCTGCTGTTGGAAACTGGTTCATGTTTAAGCTTATAAGCACTTTAAATAAAATGACGTTACATGAAATGCCTTAATTACATATATTTCATACACCATTACAGACAAATTGGATTTAAGATGTTGAGAACATTCAGGACCTGAGATTTCTACTTTCAGAAGAAGGTTTATTTCTGTTCACAGCCTCCTGGCTATTAGGTATGTTAATCTCTGCCGTGTCCCTTCTATTCCCTTTGAGGTTCAAATTTTTGGCAGAATGAGTTATTTTTTACTTTGTTTGGTGAAAAGTGACTATTTCCCCTTGCCAGTCTCATCTGCAGTTGTGGCAACAAATGCAGAAGCCCAACAATACATGGCTGAACAGGAGGCTTAGGGAAATGTTGCCACAGAAACAACAAATCAAAAATAGGTGGCTTTCCTATGTCCTAGAAAATACCATTATTTGAACTTTGAATACTTCCTGTTGATGGGACAGATGATTTAATGGTGGATTTAGGGTAGTGTAACTGTGCTATCTTCTACCTAATCTATGGAGAATTAGGTCAGGCATTCTCAGAAAAGAAAAAAGCAAGAACACCTCAAAGGAACTCAAACTAGTTTCAAAATTTCCTGCCAACTGCCCAGATACTGGGTGCGTGCTGTAACCCCCCCATGGCAACAGACACTGTGATTAATTTTACTTCAGCAAAGTTTGTATAGCGTCTCCTAGGAGCAGCAGTTCCTGCACCAGTCTGATGCCCAAGTTTGGGGAGTGCTCACACAGAACAGCTCCCGCCCGTTAATTCCACCCCTGGTCACGGAGTCCTGAAAAACCTGCTGGAAACAGGCGGAGGATGCCAAGTTACAGCTGGAAAACAGTCAGGTAAAGAACGTAGGCATTTCTTGCATTTCCTAGGAGAGAGGAAATGGGTCCCGCAGGCTCTGAGGCAGCCCCCAAGGCAGGGGAGGCTGTGGGAGGGAGAGGCTGCGCTGCTCTGGGGGCTGTGGGAGGGCAGGGAGAGGCCGCCCTGCTCTGGGGACTGCTGCAGTGGCGCTGGGGCTGCGGGCAGGGAGGAGCTGCCAGGGCTGTAAATCGGGCCATTACATAACTCTGAATTGTGGTAAGACGGAATCAATTGTCCTGGGCTGTATCGCTACAGCAGCAGCGTGCCCCAGGAATCCCTCTAGTCTCTAGTGCAGAGCTGCAGGACGAGGAGAGAGCAGTGACACACAATAACCCGCGAGGAAAGCTCCCTTTGTATCGGCGGGATGAGCGAGCCGCTGCTGGTAAACCATTCCCAGCTCAGACGTTGGCATTCTGCACACACAGACCTGGCAAACGGAAACGCCGCCACCAACAGTTCTGTGAGCTCAACATAAAGTCTGTGTTGCAGTGAGGTTACAGGTGGATTGAGAAAGGTAAATGACACATTAGTGAGGGGAAGGGAAATCACCAGAAACTGCAGGTAGCATTTAATTAACCAAACCAAGAATTGTCACACGACCCATACACCTTCGTGGGAGATTGATTTTTAATGCAGCTTCAGCTTTGCTTTTCAGTCACTCAGATGTCCACTATACACTAAAGACAGGGGTTTGATTCACTTTTGTGGCCAGACACAATAGAATGGCACTTCAGTGGCTTGTGTTAAAATACATTTTATTATTCTGCTCACGAATGCAGAGTTTGGGAGAACACTTGTCTGCGCTCACACCTTTGAAATACGTGATACTCGTTACCCAGATAAAATTGTTTTGGCCACTTAAGTCAAGCCTTTGTGACTTGTGCAATATCTGCACTGACGTTTTCAAATGATAGATGTATGCCATAATTAGACAAAACATTTCAGTAATGCACTTTGCTATTTATATTCCTCAGGTCAGAGCCTGATACAATGGCAGAATAAATAAAAATTCAGATTCTGAAGGGCATTGTGTTGATTCAAACATCCCACATCAAATGTAAATATTTTTGTTTCCTCCTGGCAAAACCCAAGACTATAGAATTTTCATTTTACAATAGTTTTATATTCTGTCAATAGAAGCAATATATGATACTGAAGAAAAAAACTCCATAATGTAAAGCCAGAGTTTAATCATCCTCCAGTAAGAGCATATTCACTACTGAACAGTTGTCCTTCATCAGAAAAAGTATAAACTCTGGGATGTTCCTAGAGATTTCATGCAATAATCCTCAATAATGACGGGACAGTTGACCATGTCAGAGTTTTTCTTTATATAGGAAGAAATGAGCTCTTCACTAAAGAAAACACAGCTCAGCACAACCTGTAACACGTCAGAATCCGTGCTGGGCTTGGGTGCTCAACTGGCAGCCTGCAGGAAAAGCAGAGCAGGCTTTGATCTGTGATGTATTGAAGAGGAAAGAAGAGGGGGATTTGAATTTGTGGAAGCAGTGAAGGTTACAACTATTAAACCAGTCAACAAACAAGCTTCTCTGCTGCAGCTTTGGAATCCTCTCCCATCCTTAGAGAAAAGAAACACACCTTCATGCTGTAAGAGGAAGCACCAGGAAAAACCCCACAAACAAACCAACCAACCAACGCAGCCCACAAGAGTACCTTCCCATTTTATAATTTAGAGTTCTTGGCACACGAAGAGGTCAGCGCTGGATTCTCCACACCCTCTCCAGAACTCCCCTGGAGCTGGCCCCAGCTGCCACGGAGCTGTGAACAGGTGCTCAGTGGCACCTGCTCGGGAACATTCTTGAGTTTAAAGTAGTACTGATAGCTGTGTGCACAGAAATTTTCCACATAATTTACTCAGTTACCTCCAGATCCTAAATCACCATCAGAAAACCTGAACAAAGACACCCAATCATTTGTAAATTTTATATTTTCACTGGCAGTCTTACAAGAAGGACCAAGGAAACATTCTGTGCGAGTGTGTATCATTTATTGTAGTTCAAGAGAGTCAGGAATTGAACAGAAGACATGGCAAAAAACAAATAAAAGAAAAACAACCTTTTTTTCCAACTTAATTTTAAAACACCGTGGTTTCAAATCCTTTTTAAAAAGGAAATTCAAGTATCATATGCAGGGGGCAGTAATATAAAAATGTTTGTGAATATTTTTTTCTATTTTTTTTTAAAAACGTAATTCTACATTTCCTGCACCCTTTCTGCTTTGGTAAGGCCAAGCCATGGATACAAATTGGTACGCAACATAAAAAATGACCCCTGCCCCCAACTGCAGCCTCCAAGGATAAAAGTATCTGCTCTCTGCGGACAAGCTCCAGTGGCTCAGAACTGTCAGTCAGCATAAATCTGCAGCATTGAAAGAATGTATTTTGTTTTTCTTAAAGTCACTGAAATCCTGGTATTCCCAAGCATATCATTCATGGCAGCTGTTTCAACATATTTCTATCTCAAGGCTTTTCACAAGTACCAGAGCATCTTGATCAACATAAAGGCAAGGGACATCTCAAGGAAAGGAAATTAAAATCCGCATGTGAAGTCTTCACTTTTTTGAAATTATCCTTGTGTCTAACACCAATTAAAAACCAAATAGGCAAATATGTGTAATATAAAAATACGATCCCAAGATGAACACTTTGTTGCAGGCACAGTTATCGCACAAAATATGTTCTTTTCAGGGCAGGGGAATGATTCTGATTTTCAGAGGGTTTGTATTTTTTTGCATTACAAAAGAAAGACAGCAGTGCAGGTTTGATGGGTGGAAGAGAAAGAAAGGAAGGGAAAGAGAAAAAAGTTACTTTAGCAGCAAAATGTCCAAGGTTCTAACCACAATCAAATTAACGGATATCTGGTGGTAAAAAACAAGGTTGAAGGGATGCTGCCCTGATCCATTCGTCTCTGCTAAAATAATTCAGCTGTAAAAACTCCAAAATGTGACATATTGAAGGACAGTTTTGTAACATAAGTAACTTCCTAGCTTGTCCTCCATGTTATTGACCATCGTTATCACTTAAATATATGTACAAGAATTGAGCTGCTTTTCTCCGTGTCCACATGCTCCTGGTCACTACTGCAGGTGCGTGCCGTGGGCGTGCCAGTGCCAGCCGCAGCTCCCACGGGTGTGTGTCCACTCCTGCCAGGACAGCCCACGCCCGGCTCTGCCCGGCCATGGTGGCGTGCACTGCAAGGGAACTTCAATGCTCATTCTGCTTGTCTCTCATCCAGGCTTGGATTTGCTCTTTAAGTTCTGGCACTAGTAAGGTAAAAAAAAAAAAATAAACAGAAAAAAGAATGATTAAATTACTTGGTAACAATACTGTAAGAAAGTCCCTTGTGACCAATAGCCATTTCTCATTTATATACCATAATGTTTTTATGAAAGCAAGGGTGTGAAGGTTTTTCCTCCCAGAAAATGGGAAAGCAGAGGGGATGAACCTTTCTGTGCAAGCTGAAATGCAAGAAGCATTACCCTCAGTGAGGGAGCCCCCGTTACCTCAGCACCAGGGCAGCGCAGCCGCCCCAGCCCACGGTACCTGGCTCCAGCATGTTCTCCGTCAGCGTCTGCCGGTTGAAGGGGTCGGTGGAGGAGTTCAGCAGGTGCCTCAGGATGATGGACCTGTCCATGATGGTTCCCGAGGGCAGCCTCACGGGGTCCGTCATCAGGGTGTCCATCAGCGGGTCTGAGGGCACAAGGCTCTGCTCGTTACAGGGAGGAGGCAGCCACACACCCCCTCTGCCATCCACCCACAGCGCTCTGCTCAGTCAGAGCAAAGGTTAAAGGGACAGAAACCTTCACAGCACCTTCCCCTTTCTGGCCTGGGACCAGGCATTCCCCACTGTCACCCTGTTTTCACTTGGGGGTTGCTGTTTTCATGTCCACGTAAGGAAAGCACGGCCAGGACTGGACAGTGCAATCCCAGCGAACACTAAAGGAACTCTTAGCCCTGTATTTACTTAACTATGTCACCAAACTAGAGCAAGCAAGGCTTCATAAAAACTACACAGGTTCTATTACCATATGGGATCAGTGTAACAAAGGAAACCCCTCTCCCCTAGGTAGGCAGGGTTTAGAAGACTCCACTTGCCTCTGAATTCATCTGGAGCATCGCTGTAATCGATCTCTGCACGGGCGTTCTTGGCAACAATCTCCTCCACTTTCTCTGCCAGCAGTTTGAATTTCTCTATTGCTATGGTAGACTTGATTCCAGCCTTCCTCATCTTGGAGATAACCTCCTCAAAGAGCTCTTTACTGTAGGACCTCTACAGGCAAAGCATAAAAGGACAACTTTGCTGAGCTGTACTATCCTTACATGCCATAAGAATAGTAAAGGGATTTAATGCACTTTTAAAACGGCAGGAGGAAGGATCAATGAAACCTCAACCTTAATCAAAGCAAATAGTACGGAGGTAGCATTCATCTAGCACCAAAATGTCAACAATGGGGTAGACTTAGGATTTTTTAACCAGTCATCACCACTGTAGAACTGTTAAGGGGCAAAAGAAAAAAGGCAACATCACCTAAAGAAAACGAGGAAGACACTCAGAGAGGCTGACTATAATTATTAGAACTGTTCTTAGACAAAACATCTGTCTTGCCATTCTCCCGTCTGTATTCTTGTTCTCACAGGTCTTGGCTGAAAATACAGCATAAAATGATTAAAAAAAAAAAAACTTAACTTCTCTGATAATATGCAAAGCAGTACTGGGAAAGGAGTGATTCTTTCTCCTAATCCAAACAAGAACCAACAAAAAATCCACCCCACAATGTTGCAAAAATAGTAAGAGAGAGTGAATGCTGGAAACTGGCCACCCAGTGCAGTAGGAATATCCAGAGAGAGCAAACGCAGGCATTACTTTCATGTGAAAAAGGAAGTTAGGGAAGGACTTTTGTAGCTGCCTGTGTTCTACAGAGACACCGTTTCCTTTCGAGTTCACGATGTCATGTTTTGACATAAAGCTTTTAATAAAGAGTGTTATTTACTTCACCGTGCAAGGGTGAATTACATGACAAAACAAACCACCCTAAGTCTCTCAGATTTGTGTTTCCCTTGGGATTTTTAGCCCACACAGCCCCGTGTGCTCCATCTGCAGCACTGCAGCCGCGGCGCCATTCGCAGGCAGCGCACACGGCGCCCTCCCAGACGCCTGGCCTCGTGCCCAGGGCTCTCTAAACACTTGCAGATCCCTCTTCTGCCCGCTGGGATTTGCAAATGGGACATCTCTCAAAGTGCTTTAGAGAGATCCCACCGTGATCAAGCAACTTTTTGTTTGTTGTGTTTTTCCTCCCAATACCAGTAGCCATTAACCAACCGCACATTTCCTTGGTGTTTCTTTCCCGCCACTGACAGTTTCCAAGAGACTGATCACTCCCCCCACTCCTTTTTGATGAAGGGCCACTTTGTTAATTAAGCTTTTTTCCAGTTCTCACACCTGCAGGCTTCTTTCTTTTGAATCCCTACGTCAGTCTGTGCATTTGCTGTGGCTGGCATGGATGAATGATGGATAACATTCTCACTTTCATATATACTGAACAGCGTAAAAATATTCATTATACACATGCAAACACATAAGGTCTGTTTCAGATGTGTTACTGGTATTATCTGCAATTATCAGAACTTAAGCAACTACAGAAAAACGATCTCAAGCTACCCCAATACTGCTGTTTCACTAAACATGCAAACAGCTTCGTGTGCTGTAAAGCAGCTTCCACTGGAATCTCAAGTAGCTGCTGTGAACATTTCTTCCCCTCTATACTTTGAAAGTTTGTATTCTAAGACCTGGGCATGGACAGATGTGACTCAGTAGTTTGACAACACGACAAGAACAGAGCTGAGCAATAGCTCATCTTGCTCCCAATATGACCGTGAGGAGTCCCAAGGTGTCGTCAATTGTCTCATACATGCTGTGCTTTGTCAGTTTATTACATGGCCATTTAACAAAGTGGTTTCGCAGGGAACACAATTTGGAAATTGTTACTCTAGAGAATGAACTTCGATTTGTTGAAGGAGGCTCTGCCTGTTTTGCTGAGGAAGGGGGAGTCAAAACTCTGCCTTAGTTCTCCCACTTACAAAGGGACAAAGTATTTCTGCTCATTTCCAGTGAGGCTGTAGGCAATAAGCACATCACGCTCAGGAAATTCCCTATGCTTGTGAGGAGCTGTGGGTATTTGTGTATGTTTACAGGTTTGCAAGGCACTGGGAACACCCATCTACAAAGAGCAGACTACGAACAGAGATGATCTGCTGAAAGAAAACAAACTGCAGGGATGCAAGACAAACTGGCTGGCAGCGCACAAGCAAGATGAAACGCTTCTAGAATGTTCTGCAAAGTCCTTTTGTCCACAGAGCTTCTGCCCTTCTCCTTCATCCTTCTGGAGCTCACCTGATCATCAGCAATTGCTTTAGCAAAGCGAGCGCAATCCAGCTGCAGATAAATGTCGGTCAGTTGGTCCAACAGCTTCTTTGGTTCAAACCCGTATTTCTCTGGGTTTTCAACTTTCAGGTCACGGCACTTGGGGCCACACAGCTGCTGTAAGTTAAAGTTCAACATGGCAGCCAGCCGTGGTCCAAGTTCCTACGAAAGCAAAGGAAAACACAGATCACAGTGTGAAGGCAGTGATAAAGATTATTGCTAGAGTTGCACACATTGGGAATTATTAACTAATAAAATTTTCATTTGGTAAGCTTGCAGGAAGTGTCTGCTCTTTAAGCATGTTTGCCATTAAAGAATGTCATGCAAACAGTTTCTGTCTGGAAGGATCAGACCATCTCAGTGACTCAGGTAATGCTCTCAACATCAAATAACATCAACAGCAATTAGATTTTAATGAGTTAAAGAAAGGGGAGGAGAATGGAGACTAAGTGCTACCAAACATTTCCAGGTTATTATCCACAGATGTTAGAGAAGCAGGGAACCAACTGAAATCTGAGCAGGACTTACAGGTCTGAGAAAAGGCTTTTGGACCTGCTTGGTGAGGATATGGAACATATCAACAGTTTCAGTTGCCAGGGCCAGATAGGACCGGGACACGCGCTCGTCCTGCGCCAGCTGCGACTGCCGGGCCTGCTGCTGCTCCTGCAAAACAAACACAGCGAGCTCGCCAGGGCTCCTTGCTGCACCTTCCCACAGCAGCACTCATCAGAACCTGAGCCCAACGCTCAGGGCATCCGGATAGAAGGAAGACAGGAATTCAAATACAGATGTGGGACATCTTTCAATCTAAGGTACAGCCACTCACTCGTATTACCTAGTACTAGTGTCTGCATCAATTTTACAGAATTCTGCAACACTAAAGAATGAACGCAAACAGCATAACAGGCCTCTGTGGTTGTTGAATTTATTTACATCCTTTAACTGCTCCTCACAGCTGCAGAACTGGGTTATGCTTCCTTTCCATCCAAATGCCAATATTTCACAACCAGCTTGGGATCTGAGAGTCAAATGAAGTTCTCTCTAATTCTCTCTAATTTATGCACCGTCATAAATAATAAACACTCCCCAGTGAAACAATCTGTAGATGACGTACCAGCTCGTTTTGTAACTACAGTAATGGCTTTACCTTGCTGGCAGGCAGAGACAGGAAGAAAGGCTTCAGAAGAGCAGACCAGAATATGTTTAACAAACAAGATCTTTATAGCTTTTCTTTTTGTACTTTTGCTTTTTTTAAATCAATATCCTTAAAATAGAAATACCTGACATTGGTGGGTCAAGACGCACAATTACTGTTTAATCAGGCCAAGCTCTGAGGTACGGGACTATAATTGTCTGCATCGAATCTACCACGGACCAATGCATTAACAGAATAAAAGCTTGTGTTCCTTGAAGTCAATTCAATTGGCGAGCATCTTCCCAAACATCCTTCAGGAAGGTTAAAGTCTTGGTTTCTCCACTTAGAATTAAGTGCACAGTAATTTGAAACTTTATACTATTTCTACCTCACACCACTCTCTTTGCCAGCCATAACGTAACTAGGCAGAATGATGGTTTTGTGCAGAATGTCATCCAGAGTGACCACGGCCATACTGGCAGCAAGAAAAAGCATCAAGAACTGCTTCTCATAAGCAGCTCTTTGGTGCTGCCCCTTATAAAAAAGTTTTTTTAATGGTCTTCTATTGAGGAATTAAAAATAAGTAAAGGGCACTTTGAAAAACAGCTCTGTTCACCCTGGGCAGCAGGTCCCATTGCTCTTTATTCTTCATCTCCTCTTGCACTTCATGGATACGTTTTAAGGACTCCAGACTCTCATCCAGCAAGAAAGTTGTGTCATTTATCAGCATGTTGATGTAGCGAACAAACTGCTTCCCAGAGCTGAAAACATCAAACACAGGTATCACGGCAGAGCAGGTGGCTGTGCAGAGCAACACTCCTGCACTGCATATTTCCAACAACGATCCCATTCCCCAAGCCAGGCTGACCGTGGTGTCCAGAGCTCAGCTTAGAAACTCTGCAGCTCTACTGGAAGGGGTTGCCAGGTGAGGCACAAGGGAGGCAGCATCACCCAGCCCCAGGGCAGTGAGCCCCTCCGGCCCCTGCCCGAGCAGCCTGCACCACGGGAGGCTGCCTGAGACAACCTCTTACTCACTTGAACTCTTCCATAAAAGTACCATGGTGAGCTATATTCTGCCAGAGGCTTTTGAAAATGGTGCTGATGTGGTAGCGGATTGTAAACTTGTCATAGAACTCGCTAGTGGCTCCGGTATGTTCCACATCTGCAAAAGAGAACAGACCCCAAAACCTTCCCACCAGGATTCACTGGCAACACGCCTCTCCCTGCTGCCTCCCATGTCATGAGCTTCCAGCAACCAGAGAAACTTTAAGAGATGAAATTCAACTCCCATTAGAAGAAGCAGCATTATACATTTGCTAATCTAGATCCAACCTCATTTAGGAAGAAAAACCCCCAGAAACCAAAACATTCTGCTCTGTTCAACTCTGCTCTTCATCCCACAGTCTAAAATCTCACTAAGAAAATTCTGGGTACCCTACAAAAAGACTTGGTTTTGTTATGGGTGCAAAAACTCTTCTGAAACATCCAAATCTACACAACTAGCAATGAGGAGTTTTAAAATCCCAATATTCCTTTAGAAGCAAAGCAAAGAACAAGCTTTAATTTTGGAATCTAAAGACCACCAAAGCAATTGTGATATCGATTCACACTGCTGGACTTGTCAGTGCACAAGAGCTTGTGAAAGGACTGGAATTCTCAAGGTTCCATCTAATGCTATTTCCCCCAGTTCCTGAGCAATAAAGCCTCATCTTCACAAGACTCAAGATCTATCACGGGGTTTTGGGTTTGTTGGGGTTTTTTTGTTTTGGTTTGTTTGGGGTTTTTTTTTAACAACAGCTAACAGAGCCTTGGCCTTAGGATACTGTTGTGCACTCAGTGAGCTACAGACAAAACACTCACCTGTGTAAAACTTCATCAAGGAGGGGACTAACAATTTAGTGGAGAGAGGGTGATTCTCAATCATTTCGAAGAACTTCTGTGTCCGGGGCTGAACAGCTGGATTTGTCATGAACATCACTTCCACCAGCTTGGCTACTAAATAAGGATTTCGGATGTAGTTCTGGTTGCACAGCATCACAACAAGGAACATCACTATGTCCTGAGTACAGGGCTCATACAGCACCTGAGGAGCATATCTGGAAACATGAAAACTAAATTAAAAAACTCCAACCCTAATGGTCTACTTCTAAGCTTTTAAAAATACTATTCTAGTGATGATTTAACATATCACAAGATCAAAAGGTCTCACTGTAAACCACGAAGAAAATTCCTGGGAGAACCAAAGAGAACCAAAAAACTTTCAACTTTCTTCCAGGAAAAATCTAGGTTAGAAGGGACTGTGGAGGCATCAGTGCATTACAGCTGCAGCAATGCTGACCTGCAATAACCTCACTGCTGCCGATAACAGCCAGAACATTCACTGCAGATAGAAAACTACTTTTGCACCCTCAATTTATGCATGTGCCACCTGCTAAAGGGATAAGTGGTAGTACAAGTTTCCTTCAAACATAACTTCACTTACTGTACAATAAAAAATAAAAATTCAGCAACATCTTCCACGTAAAACTCTGGCAATGATGCAAATACTTTCGGAACCTCAGCAGTTAAAGGCAATTTTATGCTGTAAAACAGAAGAGAAACAAACAGGACAGTAAACCAGCAGGGTTAAGAAGAAAGTGTCATGTGCTCACTTATGGAATTCTTCCATGGGAACCCTTTTAAGAATCTGACTTTTTAGAACTCCATGTCAGTACTTCAAGGGTACCAAACATACCTGAGGGAGCCCCCCAAGCCCAAGGGAACATTAAACTCTGAATTACAGACATAGTCCATGCAAGGATGTGTGTCACTGACCACATAACCATGTAAGTAAAAATAATTCTAGAACTGCTAAATTCAGCGAGCAATCGAACACGAGCTGAAATACCTTTGATATGACTTACACAGATAAACCTGGCACTCACTTGGGATAGGCAGGGTCAAGGATGCGAAGCATCAGCTGAATCACCATGCCATAGAAATTCAGGCATCTCCTGAGGAAGTTTTCATCCAGCAAACCAGCATCTGCACAAGCCTTGCACCTCACCAGTTTCTGCAGAACATGTACACAAAAACTAATCCAGGGCAAGACAGCATAAAGGAATGGGAAGCCTCTTCAAGATAATCAATTTATCTGTGACTCATGACAATTATACAGTGGTCTCTTCTCACAATACACTCTTATTTCAAGAGAATAGGGCACATAAACCCCAACTTAGCAGGTAAAAAACAATTTAGAGTTGCAGGGGCAGATGCGCCTGTCACAAGCTATATGAGAACAATGACAGAAGTAACAAACGTATCAAAGGAGGAAAATGTGTGATTAAAGCCACTTTGGTGCTACAGAAAATTTGTGCCAATTTCTATGAGGAAGATCTAAGCAGACCAAGCCTTCAAAAACCAGAGCAGTCCAGCTTACTCATCTTTGCAGGAATTCTGTGTGAGATCAGTGACTTGGGAGCTCCTACTTGTGCATGGACTGTGCACTCACAGCTACTCCTGAACAGAGCACAGCCTCCTTGCTTGGTCTCTCTCCAATTAAGAAACACAAAATTTTCTTATTGGCGTTACTTTGAATCTTAAAGTCACCTCTGGTGTTACATTCTATCGTGACCTCTCCCGGGGTCACAGTTCAAACCCAGCATTTTCTAGCAGCATCAGAGAGAAGTTGTACTTAAACATCAAGACACAAAGTCAACACACCCAGGGGCCACAGCAGCGCTCAGCTAAGAACTGAATCACTTACAAACCTTGAGCTGTGTCTTGCACCGTTTCAGCATCTCTCGATGCCTGGTGGCCAGAGGAGAATCCTTCCACTGACTTTCATTGTTTTTCAAATCTTCAACAGTCCTGAAAAGCAGATGCAGGAACTGGTTATCATGACAGAGGGGAAATGTGCTGCCAGCACAAGGCATTTCACTGACTTCTCTGCTAAAAACCAAGTGGGGAAAATGCTGATCATTCTCAAAGAAATTACTCATCATAAAAAGAGAAATAAGTTGCTTTTGTAAATGCAGACTGAACATCTGCACAGCCAGAACTCAGAGGCACCACATGCACTAGCTCCAACAGCCATGACTGTCAGACACACCAAAGGGATGAGACACAAGGGCTCTCTCCTGCTTGACAAACTAAGTTTCTCCATTGTATTAAAAGAAATTAAAATTGCCTTTTTCCACACTGAAGACGACTATGGTCACTCTAAAAGGATGCCATGAAAATTAAACCTTAACACAAGGAAAGGATGGTTCATTTAATGACACAGAGGGTTCATTCATCTTCTAGTATCCAAAAGGAAACTGGAAGATAAAATCAGCTAAGGAAGAAAAAGGTGGCCAGCAGAAAGTCTTGTTAGGAACAAGAAAGTCGCAGGTCTCTATCCTGTGTATCTTCCCCCTTTCTACTGTTGCAAATGGAGTTTTGTTCTACACTGCTCATGCTCCACTCCCAGGAAAACTCAGGCTTGTAGAGGAGCTCGAGATGTGAACAGTCCATGGTCTCCCTGTCGCTGTAAGGACCAGAAGGACACGAGGGTTGATATTCCTCCCCTTCCTTACCCATCTTCCTCTGCTGCCCCACAGAAAAGAGAACTTAAATGTACATTACACACACCATTGGCATTAAAAAAATTCTACATATTCACATATCTTAATCCTTTTCAGGAAGTGCAGCTGATTAGAAGAAAATTCATACACTGACCTGCATGAATACAGCCCCTTCTCATCCCTTCTCTAAACACAAATCCTCTTCCACATCAATCTCTGCCTACAGCAGACAAATATCCAGGGTAATTTCTTTACTAACAAGATCTAAAGACGTTTCCAATGTTGCAAGGAACTAAGCAATTCATGGAAAATGCTGAAGCCTAAGCTCCTATTGCTGTCAGTAAAGCCAAGAGCTCTTCACTCCGTGCCGTTGGATGGGGACTGCTGCATCAGCAACTCCTGTGAAACAATTCTAAATAAGGAAAAAGCAGCAATTCCATTTTCAAGCCAACATATGGCTTTTTTACAAGTAATCCACAGGCTGTTTATAGGAAAATAGTTTTTCCTTTAACATGTACTGACTCTTCCTGCTCTGCTCTCTGCTGCTTCCCAGGTTCTTGGCCTACATATGCTTTAAAAATGAAATCATTTCAAATGCGGTCCAAAAATCCTGTAACGAACTCATGGCATTACTGCCAAGGAACATTTACCAAAATGCAGTTGAGTGCAATTATAAACAATGGAAAATACTGATGATACAAAAATCTGTTCTAATTTTAACAGAGTATTCTTCAAAGTTTAGTAACTGTAAAAGTCTATTTGAGTTTATGCCAAGAGAAATGGAAAACAGGAGTATCCTCATGTTAACACCATCATGTACTTATCATTTTTAAAACAGTAAACCGTATGCTGAATTACGTGTAGAGAGCAATATTAAGAGTTCACTGCTAAAGGCTTCTTCTCCTATCCTGAGAGTATGACAAATTCTCCTGGCTCAGAAGCTGAAGGGAAAAAGGTAAATACCTTCTGGGATGTTCAAAACAGCTCAGGCACGGCTCCCCGTGTCTTGTTTCTGAAATCACAAGTCACCTGCACAGTGGCTGGTGATCAGAGCTGACACTCCTGCAGCGCTGAGGCAGCGATGCCCACCCCGCCGGCCTCACCACACATCAGCTACAGTGAACTCTGTCAAGTGGGGTCATGAACCCTGGGATGCTCTGAAGAGAGTTCTCTTGGAAACAGAATGGTCTTCTCAGCAACCTGAGCTGCCTGGAGTAACCAGTCCCCTCCATCTCGGTATTGGCTGGATTCCTGAGTCCCCCCACGCACCCAAACCCCGGGCCAGGAGCAGCAGAGCAGCAGAAGGCTGAGGCGCTCTGTGCCCAGCTCCGGCCTCGCCCAAACCCTCAGTGTCCTTCCGCTCTGTTTCCCAGAGCTCCTGCCCTGCTGCGGGGACACAGCCCCAGAAGCCCTGCAAACCTGTTGAGCTCCCTGATGGCGCGCAGCCTCCGGATGTAGCGTCGGCAGCTGGGCAGGATGGACAGGTGATGGGCGTGCAGCGTGAGGAAGAAACATTCCGTGGGGAACTTCGGCTCAGAAAACAGAGACGGATCCCTGTCTGAGAAACAGAAAACAGTACAGGCAAATAAATTAAAAAATGAACGGCCTTATCTAGGCTAAGACCTCGAATTCAGCTGTGTTTAAGACAAGGAAAAGCAGAGAGCGCCAAGAGAAGGGATTTAGGAAACGGGAATTCTTTGCTGGAATCAAGTACTTTCATGTACCTCTGTATCAGAAGGCACAGTAATGCTTAACATAGCTCAGTAAGAGTACTAACAAAGTTCAGCAATCCAGGCTGCAACCTCCTCCATTGTTGCTTTCACTCTGGTCTCATCTGTGGGGAGCTCGATTCGACACCTGGGATGGAATATGTACATGGGATCAACCGTTTCCAGCTTTATCTTCGTACTCAGCTGCTGCAGTACCCAGAGGAAGTTGAGCATGAAGCCATCTGTAGACACCAAACGATCGTCTGTCTGCGGGGTGAGAAAGCACAGGGCTGAGGACACGAGCTGACAAGTCCAGGGGGATGCACAACACCAAAATCCCATCCCTGTGGTTTCACTAGAGCCAGGCCACTCCACACCTGCACTGCTCCTTTTACAGACACCACACAAAGCCCAGCACTCTCCCAGCTGGGAAGGCAGTGTGTTAAACACGGGCAACTGGAAAGGTGCCCCCAGAAATGGGGCAGGGCAAGTGCAAAGCATGAACATGGAATACAGAAGCCCTGTTCATGAAGTGACATCCCAGTTCTAAGAGAGGAAATAAACTTAAAATAGGTAAAACAGATTGAATTCAGAAATGGAAAATGTATCGAAACAAAGACAGGGCTTCTTGCCTGTGGCAGCAGGCACTCAAAATTCTTTTGTCCTCCATTCCAGACCACCACTGCATGAGCCATGGAGTGCTATTTGTGGCTGGATGAATCACAGGAAGAGCATTTCCCCTCATTTACCTGCATTTGGGCCTTCTTCATGTTGGCATTGACCACAGCTGCCATGTAGCCGAGCGCCGCCTCGCGCGTGTCCCCGTTCAGCAGGATGCTGTGCAGGATCTTGAACAGCTCTTGCTGCAATTGCAAACAAACACCTCTCAGCATCACAGTCCTGCTTGCTGCTTGTCTGTATCTCTACGTTCTACAAAATCCACAAAACTCGGTAAAACTTCTGGTGTAGTCTTATTGCCACCTTTACATGCATATGTTAGTTATGACATTACTTAAACTGAAGGTGCAAATACAAGAGTAGTGCAACACACTGCTAACACAGTATGTGTTTACTCATCCTTTAACATGACCTGTAACTTATGACTAACTGATCTGATATTGTCTGAATTGGCTTACAGCCTTAGAGAAATATTCGTAGCACTCTATTTTTTTTCCCAAATTCATTTCAGCCATATCCCGAAAGATTTGTGGTTTAAGACAGAAGCTAATGTTTTTAAATTATATTCTTCATCTGTGTCAAGACCAAAGAGCCCACATATTATGCTTTTTTTTTTTAAGGAATGAGAATACTTACCCTGGCTAATTCCAGGTAATGTTGCAAAGACTGGCTAACAACCCGGGTGTTCTCAAGAGTAATGGCAGGCCCTGAGAAGTACTTTTCAACTACTTTGTTCTGAAAATAAGATGAATATTGGCAAATGTATTGAAATGTTCTGGGGAAGCAAAAAAACCCCTCACAACAAAAGAGCCCCACCATGCTATTGCCAACATCCTTCTGTGACACTTACATCATCTTCAGCAAAGACAGACAGACTGAAGAAGGCTCCAAGGTAGGAAAGTCTTTGCAGTTCTCTTCCTGCACCTGTGCTTAAAGATTTAGGCAACCACAAGGGCAAAGAGACAACCTAAAAAGAGGAGAAACAGCAAGTTCTTCAAAGCTGCTGTGTCAGTGCCTGCTTTGCCACCTTCCAGAGCCTGCCACACACCCTCAAACCTCCAGCACCCAGTCATGCTGACGGCAAAATGGAAACATCTCAGTTTTCCAGCAACACAAGCAATTCATACTTGTCCCAGTTTTAATAAATTCTCAGGACAAAGGACTCCCTCTACCAGCCTCATTTAAACTATTGTTTTGCATGAGAGGCTCCAGTAGCTCCTGCTTAGGATTCTGGAGAACATTAGCAACAGTGTACAACACCACCAAAATAAGTGACATGGTTCTTTTGACTTGAACAAATTCAAACTGGAGACACTTACCAAACTGCACATGGGGTGTGTTTTCCCAAACTTGATTTCACAAAGTTCACATAATGCCTATAAAGAAATCCCAGTAAAAATTACTTTCTTGAGTAATTCTTAAGTAACCTGTCTGCAAAAAGTGACAAACTGGCAAAAGAGCAGAACCTTCCTCCCTTGATCAGTGCAAAGTTTCACAATCACAGTGAAGATGTCCAAAGAGAACTAATGCACACCCTGCTCCCATTTTAGCTTTTACATCTGCTCCAAGTTGTCTCAAAAAGCCAACATGTCTCACAGGATAACAAATTATGGCACTTATTTCAAGAATTACTGCACTTCTTTCAAATTGTTGTTTGCTCAGAACATGACAATGCCTGTGCTGGACACCTGACCTGCCCCATTAAAACAATAATAAAAAGAACAGTTGTTTAATCCATACACCAAGGCCTTTGTCTTCTGAATCAGAGGGAAAAACGTCAGATGAACACAGAACCCAGGAACAAAGAATCCTATCCAAGATCTCCAGCTCACTTTCAACTGCAGTGCAGAAAGAAGCAAGCAGTAGTAACAGGGAATTCTGGAAACACTAGGACTGCTGCCTGTCCCACTTGTCCTGTGTTACATGCTCTCAGTCTTCAGTTATACTACAGTCAGTAACTACTATTCCATCCTTTTGTTGCACACTGTGTCAACTAGAGATAAGGAAAACACAGACTCAATTTCAAGTAGTCCTTCTTTGCAGCCAACAGCCAAATTTGTAGCAGTTCACAGACTGGGAGCATAACAAAAGAGCAGGAAAACACAAACGCAGAAAAATTAATGTTTTTTGCCAAGTACTGGAGTTTGATTTGCAGCACCCCAGTCCAGCTGATTTCCTTAAGTACAAATTAAACCTGAGAGATAACAGCATTTTTGGCATCATACACTGAAGATCCTGAAAGGATCCGAAGGTGTTAAGTTGACAATGCTCAATTTACCAAGAATCCAACTTGCTCTTTGGTGGCCAAACACAGTTTGCAAAAGACTGGTTTATTTTGTCAATAAAAGCAGCAGGAGGGAAGCAGACCTAGGACTACAGTATGAATTTTAAAAAGACTAAAAATAACCCCCTCAGCTTTACAGCCAGGGAATATTAAGATATTTTTCTCAGTAGATAGACTCCAATTCAAACAATTTGGGGTTTAATGCAACCTATTTGAATTTCCTCACATACAAAAGTTGAGTCTAAACATACAGTGGTATGGATATTGGGTCTTATTCCCCAGACTTAAATTGAGAGGAATTTATTGGGATTTTATAACCATCCACAGTATGATAGTTATGTATGATAACATCCATACATTTGATTAATTTCATATAAAGCAATACACACAAACATTTGAGTAGTCCAATATACAAGCAGTCTTCATTAAGCTTAAGACATGATTGGCATCATTCTACTGAATTTTTCATGTTCTTTACACATCTCATGCCGCATTAATCTTCTGACAGAAGTTTAATAGCAATCCACTAAGCAAAAAGAAGGCCCAAAATGTTGAAGTGTTATCTTGCTTAGAATCTGCATGTTATCAGTGAACATAAAGGAACTGCTTCTAAGAAATGGACAGTCCTTACCATAAGGGGATATTTAAAATTGTCACTATCGAGGGAGCACTCTTTGGAAGCCACAGCCAGGCCTTGTAAGATGGGAATAAAGATCTGTAAAAATACAAGTAAATTACTTTACTCAAGAGCAGGAAACAATCAAATGACTCTATTGCTACACAAAGCATGAAATGCCTGTTCATTCTTCAAACAGTGCAACTTACACAAAACAAAACCTCAGATTTTTCTTTCATTTGTATCAGCTCAGCCTGAAGGCTTTAGAGAGCATTCAAAGCTACAACCCAACTTGTATGCTGTAGTCTAAGCAGTGGGGTGCTGCTCCACTGAGTTCCCTGCACGTTCTCTGCAGAGAAGTTCTCTGTGTGTTGTAGACACAAAGACAGGTTCTGTACAGGTGTCCAACAACCTATTGCCCAAATGGGGAATTGTTTATTTGTCTGTACACTTGGGGTAAGAATACACCTGTGATTTTGCATGATGTTTAAGTTGGGAAAGATAATAAGCAGCAGTCAAGGGCTGTTAGGAAAGAGGAAGTGACTTGACAGGAACTTATTAATCAGAAGTAATTATACCCATTTATTAAGTCCCAATGGCACAGTTCTCACAACTACACCCTCACAAAATAAACCCATAGTAATTTTGCAACAACAACAACAGGAGTCCCAGTGAATTTTAAAGTAGATTGTGTTGCTCCTGTGAGGAGACAAAAATATTATTAAATCATATTCCGGAAAAGCACTATATAGGTGGCCATGTGGTTCAGCTCCAGCAATGCTTCTCCTCTCCAGGGCAGGACCTCTGCTTTTTGTCAGCCTTAAATGGACTTTCAACTACATCAACCTCTACTAAAAGGAGTCCAGACAGAAACATAATTATTAACGGTTACTTGCACTACACATAAAAATATCTAATGTCATTCTTTGCAAAACTGGAAGGGTCAAATGCCATTTTCAAAGGACCCTTTAAAGCCAAATCCCACCATACTGTGGGAGCGCTAATTAGAGACAATTACAACCTTACTGATCTGCTTTACGGTAGGCAGGCTAGAAGTTTGCTAGTTTTGTCCCTTAATCATTTATCATGTCAGGGAGATGCTCTGACACACAGAGCAGACCATCTCATACTACTCAGACATTTCCTCTGTAAGCATGAAGAATTACTTGACTAGGATTTGTAAAGTGCTCTTAGCACCTTAGATACAAATTATTACAGATGTAAACAAGGGTAAAGATTGCAAGACGGAAAAGACCATAAATCTGAGTAGGATTACAGAAGATTGCTGTCTTAACATGTGGATTTTTAGAATTTTGTACAAAAGGATGAAAGCCAAGATCAATCTTGCAATATATGCCTGCACATTCAAGTAGTCTACTCCTACATTAGTGTTGCTGCTTATTAGCAAATGCACTTTTAATACGCAGAATCAGCAAATACTGAAAGTCAGCCTTTTTCATAAAATGCTGTTTTAAAAATGAGTTTAAAAAAGAACAAAACCAAACTCCAGTTGCTTTAACAGGTTGCTAGTCCTGAAGGTAATGGGTAGAGGACTACAAGACACTGACTAAACATCTGGAAATCCCCTCTCTTGGATACTGCAAATTATAAAACCATGTGCTACAGCTATTTTTACCTATGCCTTACCTGTTTGAACACCTCTTCATCCTGGTAAGTTGTTCTCACCAATTCTTGAATGAAGCCAAATGGCAGATTCCTACACAGCATATATGGTACCAGCAAAGACTGCTGCTGCAATGACCTTAATTCGTATTAAAAAAAAAAAAATTAAAATCTTCTAATTATCTGCAGTAGTATTGACAAAAACTCCAGAGCAGTCCCAGGCAAGGATGTGTCTGCGAGCACATCATCAATGTCTGGAGGCACCTGGAGTCCTCTCAGAGGTAACTAATCTTGTCTGCTCAAGTTACTTGGGGAAAGGTTATTCTCAGACAGATGCCAACATCACACTTCAGCTAACAAGGCTGGAAGAAAACAACAGCTTCTCTTAGTAATTGGTTGCTCCTTCTACCCCCTCTAATAAAAAGAAACCCCCTTTGTTAAGCTCAACTGGTGAAGAACAACGTTTTTTTTACGTGTGTTTTTCCAGATTAAAAAGAAACATGACACTAGTCTTTTCTGAATTAATGCAGTCACCCCTTTTAACATCACTTTTAACTTTTTAATGCTTCCTAGCATTTTGAGAGGAGTGCCTCTTCTCGTCTCAGTTCTCAGTTCTTGGTCCCCATTTAAACTGTTCACATCACCCTGGCTGATTTTACTCAAACACAGTGAGAAGGCACTCAAACTGCTCCCCACCAACTCAGCACTGGTGAAGCAGCAAACTATTCCTCTGGCACGTAATTCTCCTGCTCCAACAATTGATTTTAGTTTTCTTATCTAATCCTCCGAAGGAAAAAAGGGTCCTGGGGCAGCCTAAGTCTCCTGATTAACATTGGCTGGACTTACCTTGGTTGTGTCAAGGATCCCTGTAGCACCAGAGCAGCGTGTGAAATGCACTGGGATCGGATGTTGCTCAGTAACTGGCTAACTGTTGGCTGGCTACACATCTGATAAAAATAACTTCGTTTTAATACAAATCAGAAATTAAATACAGAACACACAGGAAAGATGATAAATTTATTTGTGCAGTATAAATGTAAATATGCACACTAAGATTAGAACTACTCCAGTTAAAACCTTCCAGATTATATATAAATAGTGTTGGTTGTTGTTTCCCCAGAAGCAAAAGCTTGGAGTAGAATATAGAACACTGACAAAGAGCTGGTCTCACAAAAATGGTTTACATGGAATAAACTTGGATAAAATGTAGTAGATCGAAAGGGGAAGGATGATTTCTAAGAGTGCTTATTTAAGAGAAATAAAATATATGCATCACTCAAATTTGATGAATTAACAAGTGTCAAAGGGCCTCAATAAATTCAATGAATCTATTTCTACAACAAAGGCATTAAGAAGTATCATTCCCACCAACTTTCCCCACTAATGAGTCAGAGGAGTGTTTGTGACAGCACTGACACAACCTCACTCATCTGAAACATACCTTTGGTGCTTTTCTCTCCTCTATTCCAACCCTGTCAAAACACTCAATGAGGTAGTTCAGCATCTCTGTCTCCTTACAATTTTCAATGGTGAAGTGGTCACTGCAGGAATCGGAAACACTCGAGCTGCCAGAGCCTCCCACACTTTAAAACACACAAAAAGCAGAAACAAAGCATTCAGTAGAGTTCTTCACTGGTGCACAAACGATTCATGAACACTCCTCTGTCAATGCTCTGAACATTCCATCCCATCCCACATATGGCTCAGTGATTCAGGTCATTTCTGGGATAATTCAGGTAATTTCTGTGATCTATGGAGAGCTCTCCACGTAACAGCTTGTCCAGCCCTGGAAGTCCGGAGCTGTAAATGCTTTATTTAATAAGTGCCTGAAAGACAGCCACAAGGTGCATAACTCTGATGGGAATCACTAAATCCTGGTCTCAATGCAGCAAAGAAAACAAACAGCCTTTGAGTGCTACCTAACACTCAGGACACCACAACCCTTCCGTGCCACTGCTCAGAATGGCAGAAATGTCAAAATTCTGTTAATATCACCAAAGCACAGGAGGCAGGAGCCTCCCACTGCTGGGAAGAGACCTAGGCTGACACACAGGCTGACATAACCACCTTCGGTGCTCTAAGGAAGAAGAATCAATAAAAGAGAGGCAATACATCCAAGCTGCTGCTGCTTTTGACACTCCCTCATTAAAGATCATTTCAGTTCAGTAAAATACATCACTTCAATAAGTAGCACAGCCTCAGTGGGGAAAAGAAAACACTGATATTGTAAACACAAAAACTAAACCCACAAAACCAAAACCATCCTTGAGATGAGAGAAATTGAACACAAAAGTGAGAACAGACCCACAACTCTGAATCTCAGACTTATCTCAACAAAATTCTTCTCTACGTAGCAGCTTGACAGAGCTAATTAAAAGCAACATCCTTATTTTGCATAAAGACTAAAAACATATATTCACCTTATGTAAATGAAATCTAAAAACCAGCAATTACTTGGATGGTCTGCTGCAATTCTCAAAGAAAAGTCTGTGTACAGGCACGATAGATTTGAATGAAGACCAATTTATAAGCCCCAGATCTTAAACTGGAAAATAAAGACTAGTGGTTTCCTTAAATGCAGCTTTTTAAAAACATATTTAAAACTACAAACTGGAACAGGAATTTTCTTTAAACTGTAGCATAATTTACATTTCTATAATTAAGTCATACAAACCTATTGTGCAAACTTTACAGTCCAACCAATAAATCCAGGAAAGGTTATTACTGTTCACATGCTGAGCTACCAGATGCTTAAGAAACACAACATTCAAAGAGCAGCAATCTCTGTTTGCAGAGATGTTTTCAGTTATTGAATTAAAACTAATCCATGCAAAACATAGCTCTATTGAAATAGTGCTCAGTAACCACAAAATCATGCATGTGGGTTTTTTTTTTAATAGTCTCTTTTTCAAACCTCTTGGCTTCTCATATCCAGCTTAAAAATACTCTAAGAACATAAATTTATATGAAAACTTACTAGTTCTACAGTCTTTGTGCTAAAGATTTCACTGCAGCAGTAACTCTAACTATTCTCACACAAAGCTCACACATCCTGCACACACACTGAATGCCTTGGTGTTTTCAGCATGACAGTTGCTGCATAGTTGTACAGCCACTGTGTTTATATTCTAACAACTTACTGCTGTCTGCAAAACGCCAGGACACAATAAACACACTAAAAGCCCAGAAGCACAGCAGAAATCCTATCCAAAGCTTGGCAACTCAATCCAACATTTGGACTGAATCACCAACAGGATAAAAACTAAACAAAACAGTGGGGAAAACAATCCTAAATTCCACACACACAAAGCTCTCCTACAGCTGTGTTATCAAGTTCACTCTCCTGAAATCAGACCAGATTAGAAAAGCGGAGATGGTACTCGGAAGGTGCCTGTTAACCCCTGTGTTCATTTTCCAGTTTTTCATAGGAAAACATGCACATGATGTACTAGGGATTTCAAATTACAGCCACGGGCGAATACCAATTCCTTCTACTCATACAGCCCAAGAGAAGCTCCACTCAAGCATCACCTCAGGACCACGTCCATTAGGCCTAGAAGACTGTATGATGAACATTTCCCTTAGTCACGTCTCCAAAGGAGAGCTGACTAACTGCACTCATTACACGTTTACACACCAGCTTAACGAGCCAGCCAAGTCACATCCTCGGCTTCAGTTGTTCCCCAAATTACTTTGAAGCTCGCTCGACACTACCCAGGCTGTTAGATCCTAAACAATCAAACATGCAGGTTACATTCTCTTTCTCCAATACCTGGACCCAAACTGGACACAAGAAAAATCATCGTCTTCATTTTCTTCATCACTACTGTCCTCAGACACATCAGAAACAGCAAGAAGGAGGAGGGAGAAAGGGTTGTCGTATAAACTACCACAACAAAAATGGAAAAGGCCATCAGATTTTTTAAGCCAGAAGAAAAAGTAAATGGTAGCTTTTCTTTTTAGGCCTGTCAAAAATCATCTCTAAACATGCAGACAACGGGTAACTCGACGTTAGTAAAACCAGGACCATACTAACATGCTCTGTTACACTGCTACAGGTTACTCACGTATCATAAACACCACACGCTTACAACCCAAACACTGAAAAAGAATTTTTGAGACCAAATAAAAATTATGGCTGAAGTGGAATGTTTAGACAGGACTGAATAATAAATATTACAATTCTAAGCTAATGACTTTAAAGCCGTGGTCTCAAAACCTTGTGTCTTTGTTTCTCCCTCCTGCAGGAATAAGGGATTCCAGGAACAGCCAAGAGAAGAAAAGCAGTGGTACTTAGCCTGGCATTCTGAAATATGCTGATCTGTAATTTAAATCCAGGAGTCAAATCCAACCCAGTCCAGCAAGTAACAGCATTTGACAAATTAACTAAGGCCCTACTGAGAAAACTGATTTTGGAGTTTTATGTAGTTTGCCATCCAGCAGCAGCAACTGAACAGAAAGCTTATGGTTTAACTGGAATGGATCTACGAAGAGGAAGAAATTAAAACCATATTGCTACCTTTGAAGTAATTACATCACACCTCAAATGCACACAAGCAGGTCAGAGACACCTGGTTAGCAAGTCAGGTATTAGCACAAACCCAAACGCAGAAATCAGCTCGGGGTGAGTAGGGTGAGCTCAGCATCAAGGTAAGTTCTTCCCTAGCGCAGCTGATGCCACACCCTGCAGGGCACACACCAAACACACTCTGCTCTTGTGCAATACCTAGGAGGAATCCTGCTCTGTAAGGAAGGACGCCTGCGCAGGGCACCGGCTGAAGCAGCAAACAAGGGTGAGCCCGTGGCTGTGGGCCTGGAGGTGATGGAGGTGATGGCTGGCACAGCCGGAGGGCGAGGAGGTACGGCCAGAGGGCCAGCAGCCGTGGCTGGAGGGCCAGCAGCCGTGGCTGGAGGGCCCGGAGGCACGGCCACAGGCCCAGCAGGCACAGCTGGAGGCCCTGGAGCCATGGCCAGAGGGCCAGTGGCCATGGTTGGAGCCCCAGCAGCCATGGCTGGAAGCCCAGCAGCCACAGCCACAGGCCCAGCNGCAATGGCTGGAGGCCCGGCAGCCACGGCCACAGGCCCAGCAGGCACGGCCACAGGCCCAGCAGGCACAGTCGGAGGCCCAGCAGGCACAGTCGGAGGCCCAGTAGGCACAGCCGGGGCGGCCGTGGCCGGCGGGCGCGCACTGGCAGCCGCGGAGCCCCCGGCGTGCGCCACGGGGTAGGGGCGGTACCGCGGAGAGCAGAGCTGCGTCCAGCACGGGCTGCCCGACACGGAGCTGGCTGGTGGGGCAAGAGATGGACCGGTCATTGGTACATAGCTTGTGAAATTGGTAGGAGGAGCTGGACTAGTCCCATAGAGACTAAACCAGTTACGGGGGAAAAAGAAAAAAAAAAAAAAGAGCAACGATTTAGGATATGCAGAAAAAGGGTGAAAAAGATAAAATTTTATCTTTTCAAGAGAAGTTCTTGCCCTTCTGATGACTCTTCAGCAATATTTTTGCAGCTCACACACATTATTCTTTTCTACTGTTGTTGAATAAAACTACGTCACAATCTACATACTTTTAAAAATCGTGGCCTTCGTGATGCAAGTTAGGGATACTTCCCAGCAGAAAATAGTTACATGGCTTGAATCTATCAAATACATTCCTAGCCACGGCAGTGTAATCAAAAATGGTGAAATGGAGGGACACTCACATGAAAAAGAGTGAGAGACTTCAAAAATCCATTCTATTTATTGTTCTCGGGACACTTCTATGCCCTTTACTCTCTTCTAGTCTACCAATGAGTATTCAAGGGAAATCAGCATTCAGTTACAATCAGAAGTCACCTGGATAACGAGCTGGAACCAAAGGAGCCCACATTACAGAACATGGGGCTGCTTCCAGGGTTGGAGCCCATATTTAAGATGAGGCTTCTGTCAGGAGAGCGGGCAGCTGCAGCAATGGGTTGGGAGGTGGCTGTCAGGCTGGCAAAGGGGTTCTCATCCCTGGCCTGGGTGGACATCATCAGCACTTCCATCAAAATCTGTCCAATCAAGTCCTTAAAATCTGAAAACACTGTTAAGAAGAAGAGAATCAATATCCTCACCTCTGTCTTCATCTACACGGGAGTCAGGTGTAAACATTAGCGGAGAAAAAAGGACAGAAACAAACTTCTGTGAATTGAGTGCTGGTTTGGGCAAAAACAGCCCACTGCCACATCTGTAATTAGCACTGTCTATATTAACCTAAGTTCTGGAATTACAGCTACACAAAAAATACAGCCTTTATGGAAAACACAGAAGATCATAGATAACCTAATGCTCCTACCGTTAGTTATTAAAGTTGTCTTGTGTGTTG
This sequence comes from Donacobius atricapilla, assembly GCA_013397315.1. NCBI lineage: Eukaryota > Metazoa > Chordata > Aves > Passeriformes > Mimidae > Donacobius > Donacobius atricapilla. The sequence goes on along the minus strand of WBMY01002323.1, from coordinate 135,165 downwards.
CACTCATATTTTCTCACCCTATTGTTGAGCTGAGCAAGTTGTGTCAAAGAAAGGAAAACAAAACATGCACATACCCCACAACACATAAAATAACAATTGTTTTGGTCATATCTTACAGCTCATACAGAATATATAGTCTGTTACATAAAATAATCAGGAATTTTTGGTTTATCAACTTAAGTGCGAGATGTCTACTATGATGCAAGACCGTCCTTTAATTCCCTGAAATGTTTATGAAAAAATAAACTGAACAAACAACATGTTCTGGATCAGCACCTTAGTTTGAGAATGAGAAACACAATCAACAAGAGGAGAGCAATTGATTAAAACAGGAGCTCTGAGCCATCAGTCCCATGTTCCTGCTCCAAGATTCCACTTCCTGCTACATCTGCTGACAGCAGATGTTGAAATTGAGCAGAGACCACAAGTAGGTGGCTCTGGTATTGCAGCAAAGGGATAAAAAGGTAAAACTAAAGAGTGGGGAACAGGCCTGCCTGTGAAAAGAAACAGCCCTGCCAGTGCATCCTGCTCAGGTACCCACCTTCCTTTGGGTTCTGCTTGAACTGGGCAGAGAGGGAATTCAGGAAAATAACGTCTCTGTCTCGGTCCTTCCAAGAGACTCTGAAGATCTTACAGACCAGCTGTAGAGCTTGTTCCTCTGACACTTCCGACCCCGGCAGAGGTTCCTGGGGGCAACAAAACAATCAACCCCTGATTTGCACCTCTATTAGTCAATGTACATGAGATAAATAAGGTGCAACAACCTTCAAAGTTGCTTAAAAGATGTTTCTTCAGGCCTCCTCTGTATTAAAATATTGATGTGGGCATAAATAGTTCACTTTTTTGTAAGATATAGAACAAATTTTCTTCAGTTTTCAAATGTCTTTTGTAAACCAATTTGAGGCATCAAAATGCAGCTTTGATATTGGAAGTTTTGACTTTTTTTTCCTTCACACAAATTTTAATGAGATAAAGCAGTGAAGGAACTGTTTGCAGATAACACCTGAGGGTCAGTTCCAGGCCTAGTTCCATCCTCTCCAAAGCACGTGCTCAGTATAGGCAGGTAAGTGAGCTCAGCCTGCTCCAGGCAGCACAAGCCCGGCTCACCTTGTCCGTCAGACTCCGCTTCTCTCTGCGGTCGTTCTCATCAACCTCCATGTTCTCAATTCCTGAATCCACATCCACCTGGGACATACTGGAAGTAAGAGAAGGAGCACATGAACTTGTAGAAAGTTGCACACAGTCCTCTTTAAGATGATGACTGAAAGAGTGTCCCCCTTAAGCAGATGCAGCAGAGAAAGCAATGCACAAACAGCAATTAAAATCACTGGTAGAGAATTGTTTCTCGTATTACATTTGAGTTCTAAATTTCTGCAGCAGGCAATACAAACTACACAGCTATCACATCCCACAACCTTTTTCTTTTAAACAGAGTAGCTGAATTATCCCCACCAGACATGCTCATCTCTTAATGTCTAAGGCAATGTTTTGTCTTTTACCACTTTAGGCCAGAATGCCCATTAAGACCCGGCTAGGAAAAGCATTACAGTGGTCAGAACAGTGTAGGACTTTTAAGCATTAACCCTACTGCATTAACACAGCTGGGAGGGAGAAAGGGCAGAGCCTTGTCCTGTAAGGGCTGGAACACCAGCATGGGGCCGTATTTGCCAGCTGGTACAAGCTGCATTTTTTACCTTTTCTCACAGGAGACACTATCAATGTCCATGCTCTGAGACCGAGAGAGGGACTGAGATTGGGTTTCAAGGCTGTTTGATGGAGAACTGCTGAGGGAACTCACTCCTTCGCTGCTCTGGCTTCGGTGGGCTACTCCTAAAGAAAAGGCACCACCAAGATTACTGCTACAGCACTGAGAAGGCACTACACATTATATGGATAGAAAAGGAGAGGAAATACTGCTTTTCAATCCAGCTCTTAACCATTCTTAGCAGTGCATTAGGAAATGGAAGTTAATAACCACACTTGACTACAGATAATCACATTTTCTACCTCCCCACGCACCAGCAATGTAGGAATGCTTACCCACATTTAACAAAGATAAACTTGCAACCAAGAAGTCCTCAGAGACTCACTCCTATAAAAACTGATCTCTTATAAGACTGCTCTGTTTAGTACCTTAAGATGTTGTCAGCGGCCCTCTAAAGACTCTCCTATCAGAACAGGACTCAATACTGGGCCATTACAATGGAGTTACATCATCAATTATAAAGGGGCAACAAATATTCCTTGAGTTCTTCATTTCTCCTCCTTCCCCTTCCCAAAGAAAATCTAGCTAAGTCAGTGGGCAAAAGAAACCAGAGCAAACAGGGCTCACCAGGGCAAAGGACTGCATTGTTCTGTATTCCCTTGGGGTCTTACTCAAACAGCCAGGAAAATGTACTTTGCAGTGATGCTGCAGCACTCATTAACAGCCCTCCTCAACCCTACCTAGCACTTTTTCACACAGATCTCCCAGAATTTACTTGCATCTGTACTTTGCTAGATCAGGTAGGTACACAATAAAATACCTGACACCTAAAGTTCCAGTTGTCACTGATAACACTGGGTTTAGGCTCTCTAAGGTATTTTCAAAATACATACAAAATAATGATGTTTTCCATTACATTGATTCCTATGTCTGAGCTCACCATGACAGGCAACTCCTTAGAACAATGGATGCTTACAAGGACACTATTCTGCTGGAGCTGCTCTCTGTGTGTCCAAATGAATTAAAATCCTCTGCTCTTTAGTCTGCTGCTGAAAGGAACTGCTGCAAAACCACACAGCATTAGCTGAGTCTTCATTAATGCTACATAAACACACAAGATAAACTGTTATGAATATTTTTTCCTGATCCATTCCCCAATTTAACCATATCTCTTACCGTGCTGTGATAAAGACACACATTATTAAACAGCTGCACAAATGGCACTGTAGGAAGCAAACACTAGAATTTCGTGCCTTGGGGCATCAGCCAATCCAGTCAGTACAGTCAGGTACTGTCCTGGGGAATGCCTAAAGCAGAAATCTCCAAAGTCTTTACTGTCTGAGCACTTCACACCACAATAAACCTGTCTGCCAATACCTGAGCATTTCTACCTCCAGGTACACACTTCCACACCTCCTGCTCTGCTGGCAGTATTGTTTATCCAGTTGTGCCCTAGGACAGATCAGGACCTCCTCTGTTGGAAATTAAACATTTACTTTTCCTGGGTTAGTTTTCCCTTGTATTAAGGCCACAATCCCCCTCACCACACAGCTGCCAGAGACAGCAGAGGAACAAATACTCCTTTCAGCAAGAGTCAGACCTCAGATGGACTAAAACAGTCATGCAACCACAGGCTGAGGGAACACAGTGAGTGAACTCTGCCCCGTTCCTGCAAAAGAGAAGTCACCTCCATCTCTGGGTTGTTGCCTTTAATCATGAGGGCAATACAGAGTGTTAAATTCCATCTGCAGTGAGTTTATCTCAGGAAATGCTTGTGATAGCTTTTCTTTGTCCTGCTTTGGATGCAAGGAAACAAAACAAGCAGGAAGGAGTCACTTCTAGGTATTTCTGAACACTGCTGTAATTAAACTACAAGATTTAAGCTTGTGAAATACTCTACTTGCCAAAGGGAAAAACGGAAAATTCAAGAAGCAAATAGGTAAATGCTAATGAATCCTGCAAGCTCATCAAAGAGCACTGGAAAATGCAATTTCTATTAAACTATTGGAAATCATATTGAAAACCTGGTTAGAACCATCCTAACACTTGTTTCGGGATGGTTTTGAGAACCTCTCAGCTTAGTAGCACAACATGCAAAACAATTTAAGTTTTCAGATAAAGGTCACAATATTGGAAAACATGCCAATTTGTCCTGATTTTTAAGTCAGAAAATTTGAAATCAAAATTAATTTCAAATCAAATGTGGTATAAACTCATGAATTTTGTCTTCTCCTCTCTATAGAGCAACCCTCCCAACTTCCCCTGCTTGCTGCATTTGTATGATTTTAACAGATCAGTTATTTGTTGCATCTTCTGAAATAAATACAATTTGTAAATATCCTGCTTGTATTCCCTCCAGTAAACAGTGAAATTAGCAAAGTAATACAAAGCAGAAAGCAAATACTTCATTCTTACACTGACAATGCCCAGCCACAGCTTGCTATTTTAAATTGTGCTCAACACTTGCAACTAAAGATCAAAAATTAACTGGAGACCAATTGCTAAAATGTACCTAGAAACCAATCAATAGAAACTGTGTTGCAAGACTTGAAAGGGATTTTCCTGTCTCCTTGACACATCTTTTCCATAATACTGTGTAATAATGAACTTTATTACAAACTTCAAGCTTGGGTAACCCATATTGTAAATGCCAGGAGTTCCTTCACACCTGGAGTGAATGTAAATGGCATAAATGGAAAACCATTTATTAGTTGGAAGATTAAAGCAGGAAGTACATTCATTCAGCGTTGTTTCTGAGAAGATCTTCTGGCAAGGGCAGCGGTGCAGGTGCTGCCAGCCTACCTGATGCCCCGATGGGAGAGGTAGCTGGGGTCATGCTGTGCCCGCCCAGGCCCAGGCCGTGCGAGGGCCCCGGCGCAGGGGCTGCGCCCGGAGGGGTCTCTCTCTGCGGGGACGTCAGCGGCGTGCTGGGCTGAGACGAGGAGCCTCCTGCCAGCCGTGCCAGGCGCCTCCGACGGATCTGCGGGGAGATGGGCACGGTGAGCCCCAGTGTCTGCAGGGAGACGGGCACGGTGAGCCCCAGTGTCTGCAGGGAGACGGGCACGGTGAGCCCACGTCTGCAGGGATCCGAGCCCATGTCTGCAGGGATCCCGGCCCCTGTGCCCGCAGGGATCCCGGCCCCTGTGCCCGCAGGGATCCCGGCCCCTGTGCCCGCAGGGCTCTGCAGGGAGACAGCCCCAGTGAGCCCCCGTGCCTCCATGGCCAGTCCATCTGCAGCTCCAGGGCTGCCTCCAGCCCTCCCTCACTGCGGGGCTGGCTCCTGCAAAGACAAACACCGAAGCCTTACCTGAAGGCTGCTCGGTGGAGCTGTGTTCCTTTGTTCTGTGTCACAGCACTACGGTACCCTCCATGTTCAAGTTTTATGTATTTGCTGCCTTGGAAAACCATTTGCACTGGGAATGCTGTGTTTGTCCCCAGAGGGGTTGTGTAAGACCAGTTTAACATTTACTGCTCAGCAATTTCAAAATCAGCAATACTCCTCCCCATTTACTTTGGCATTTGACAAACCGTGTAAATGTGATAAAAGGGACAACATAAACGTGACCTTTGCTTTAATTTCATACCACATAATACCAACACACTTGTGCTAAAGAAGATCCAGCTGAAAGTTATTCAAGACCACCACTGTCCAAATTAATCCAAAACAGAACTGCAACCCCAAAAACACGCATCCTGCTCGCTGGACAGAAGCACCTTGACAAGTAAAGCCAGTAAAAAACATCCCCTTATCACCTAGAGGCAGTCCATCACAAAGAATTTTAAAAACAGTTTTTTCCCTGTTACTTTTAAGACAGGGAAGCATCTGCCTTCAAAAGCCAACTACAGAAAACTGTTATGAACCTAATTATTAAAAACCGTATGTGATCACATAACACTAATATTATACATGAGAAATAAACAGACAGAATAAAACTTATAAAACTAGATTTATAATACTTCAACCTTCAGGTAAACAAAAATTAGAAAATAAATTATTTATTATCACAGGCTGTCTCACAGGATCTGTGCCCAAAGCTTACATCTTTGCCTTGAAATGGGCCCAAAATAAAAGTATCACATTTGAGGATGTCAGCTACCTGCAAAAATCAGCAATTCCTGTTATTCTCTTTGTATTATGACACTCAAGAATTGCACACAACTTAAAAGTTTTCATTTCTGCTCACAGTCCTAAAGAACTGCCAGGCAACTGAAAGAGTGAACAAAAGATTTGTGTCAAGTCAATGTCTACACTACATTGCTGTATCATTTAATGGCCTGTGAAACCTACTCCAACAGGAAGAAGAACAGATCAAATTAAATCAGACTTCAAAAACTGTGGGAAAACAGTGTCTGGAACTACATCTCCCTCCATGACAGGTGCCACCACATGAACACGGAAGGCAGATAGGATTTTTTTTGACTCAAAAAAATAGCTATGAATAGAGTCTCTAATCCTTCCTCCTTGTCAAGCAAAATAGGGGAGCCTAATGCAGAAATAAATTGTTCAGCTTTGCCTTTAAGTAAAAGAAATACATATTAGGGCTTCCCTCTTCTTCATTTGTACCTCATATTTCAATTTTTCAGTTTTTCATCCAAGTGCATCTGAAAAATCTCCAGAACTACCTCAGCCCTGAGAAGTACAACTGAGAAATGTTAGCTACATGTCCCCATATCTGAATCCAAATTAAGTGTTCACAGCTCACAAACACAAAAAATACACACACGAGCACTCCATATATGCACCAGTGTCTGAAGGAGAAAGATGATTTATTTTTCTTGCTTTCCATATAATTAATATGCTATGGAACTCTTCCACACCTGTCCACACGAATGCTTGCTAGCTAGTTCCAAATCAGGTGTGAGGCAGGAGGTAAGTGAGGAGAAAAAGGCAGAGATGATAACCAATACATTTATCAATTAATTCACAAGTACATTGTGAACTGATTACTCAAACAAGGTCCTCTCTTCATCCTCTCCCAGTGTCAGGCAGATAACTGGGGACACTCGTGGCACTTGGCATTCCTTCTCTTCCCCTGCTAGGCAAGATCCATGCCCAGGTTACAGCAAATCCACCTGCAGTCAGCACTGCTGAAACAGGGCCCCAGGACAAATCTTCTGCCTCGTATTTGTGACAGGCCATCAGCACCTGCCCTCCTCAGGGACCAGTCCCCCCGAGTGTAACCTGCCCTGCAAAATACTCTGAAGAGGGCCTACAACAAGAAATCTGCACAGACACTGGGCTGCTTTGAGTTTAAGTATTTAGTAAAAACTAATACAATAATTTTCCCTGCCCCTTTAAGAATGATGGGCAAATTACACTCACCTTCCTTGCTGCTAAACAAAGGAACATTAAAATATAAATAAACTCCAAGTATTTTTACCACTGATAGATACAGCTTTCACAACTGAGGGTACATGTTAAAGGACCAGATCTGGTTTTTGGATGCCACATGCTGTCCTATTCCTCCAGGTTTATATAAAATTATTACAGGAACCTGAGGTTTGATCTGAAGACTACGCAGTTTTAAATAAGAGACTAAAGAGGACAAATGTACTATGCTAAAAAGGCCAAGTACAGGCCAAACAAGAGTTTGAAAAGATGGCATAAAATTGGTGGACACATTCTATCCAGTTAATTCCCTGTATCTTCAGGCTGAACAGCAGGACGAGGAAGGAAGATGGGTTTATGCTGAAGGCCCAGCTGGGGGACTCAGAAGACACAGTCTGTTTGCACAACACAAGGGACAAACGAGACCCCAACCTGTTGCCCTCACGTAACACAAATACCAGGTCAGAAGTGTGGGAGCTCCCTCCAATTAACCTGTTCCAATTTCAGACTGAATGACTGCCCAAATTACCGTGAAGTAGCACAAAGCAGGGGTTTAAAATCATGTTTTAGGGAAGTTTAGGGTATCTGAATAATCCCCAACCTTTGATTTCAGGCCTGAGCTAGTGACATATGACGAAGCTGTTATGTGTCATTATGTTACCTAATAGTGCCAAGGTTTTCAGTCCTAACTACTGCATGGGCATTGCTTGCTCCACAGCCCATCTTCCCTGCAGAGCACAGCTCTGGAACACAGTTTAAAAGCCTAATTAAAAAAAAAAAAACAAACAACAACTAATTGGTTGAGTGGGAAGAGCACATTGCTTTTTAACTAGTACAGTTTTTGCTGGACACATCTGGACTACATCTATAAATAGCAGTTTTCAGAAATACATTTTTGATCTAAATTGACTTCTTAAAAGCCAATAGCTGCATGCACCGCAACAAAAAATGTAAAAATAGCACCCTGCTAAAGATGGCTGACTGATAATTCAATTTTGCACCAGGTAATAAAGATACAACCAGGAAGGCTAGTCCCTCAGGCTCACACATACCCAGTTAAAAAAAATCTGTATCAGAATCTGCTATAGTGGCAACTGCTTAGTGAGACTAAAGAAATTTCCTGTTCGACCATAACACAGAAGAGTTCCAAATCTGTACAATAAAGGGTAATAGGAATCGATAGCTTTATTTTTTTTTTTTTTATTCATTAGAGCATGTTAAACTCCTTTAAGAAATACTTCATTTCTGTGGTGATGGTGGTCATGTTCTGTGCTCAGAAAATGCTACTCAAAAATCATGTACATGTTGAAAGATGACAAACTCACAATGTTCTTACCCACTTTATGATATGTTTAGCTGGATTCTGCTTTTTTTCTGTGAAGTCTCTGTTCTCATCTTGTGCTATCTGTTGTGCTAAAATTCACATAATAAGAAGGAAATTTCTTTTTCCCCCCTCCTAAAAATTTTACTATGGTCTGTAATGAATTACAACTTCTAGTGCATTAACAAAGCAAGGACTGAGAAAATGTCAGTGAGAGACGCTGTTAATAGGAGGGGAAAATATCTTCCTGAAACTACAATATATGTATGATCAATTGTGCATCTCTTCTTTATAAGCTGCAACCCATTAGTGCTATATTTAATGATGGTTTGAAACCAGAAGATAACCTTATTTGTAAGAGCCTTGCAATTAAACTTCCGTTAAGTATTTTTTCACTTTCAGTCACTGCCTGAAAAAAAGTCTGAATCTGAAGAAGTCACATTTAGCATATTTCAGAAGGTTATTTTTCAAACAGTCTGATTTGGCAGGCTCACCATGCCAAACAACAGCAAAGTGGAGATGTGGAGGAACATTAAAATTGACTTGGCTCTGACTTTCCAGGGAGCAATCCATTAATAACAAGAAGTGACACCGTGATTCTGTTAAAATGATACAAGACTGTCACAAGCAATCACCTAAAAGACCATTTGGTTTGGTCCTTGCTGAACTGGACAAGAAGGACACAGAAAAGTCACTCGAGACAAGCATTTGGCCAAAAGAGGAGGATGAGTCCTCACTGGAGAACTCTTTCCTGCAGCCTCAGATCCACGATGCAGTGGTTTTGATGATGTCAGTAATGTGTTGAGGCAGTGACACAAATAAACCTACATAGGTTAAATAACTCTGAAGTTAATCATAAAACACCTCAGGATCAGGGCAGTTTAACAATGAAAACTGCATGTAAACAAAGTACTCATAAAATACACCTGTAAAATCGGAAATCCTTTTTCACAGTAGACCTACAGCACCAGTGTCCCATCCCACTCCTTCCAACATGGGATCTGTTCTCCTTTGCTCAGTGCTTCCACAGAGTATGAGGACCTTCAGCAAGTAAACAGCACAAAGTATTTTCTCCTAGATCATGATGCAACACAGCAGGATTGCTAAATGGTCACAGACAACATCACCAAAAACATCCCAATTTTTTGGAATATAAATCTGAGTGACATGACAGGAGAGCAGCCACCCTACTCTCCAATCCCATTATAAGATAGGGACAGAATAAAAATAACTTCTTTTGATCCTCCCTGGAATATAAGTACAGCACTGAGCCTGTATTTTAGCAGATCCAGTACAATACATTATGATTCAGGATTACACTGGGACAGTAGGAAACTCCCTGGATCCTGTTATAATATATCCAGGACATAATTAATATATAGGCAAAACTTAAGACCTTATCCTATATTAAGAAACAAAGGAAAGCAGCATCCCTTAAAAAAAAAGAAACAAGGTCCAGCTCACCTTATTCACATGTTTATGTGAATAGAATATATACACTATAGATAGATGTTTGCCAATTACAGCATAACACCAGAATTCTTCAGTGAGAGACAAAGAGGTTGAAGAAATAAAGAAAATCAAAGGAAACACCGGAAAACTGACAAGCCTGATTCAAGCTGCTTCAAGATTAAATGATACTAAATATAAGACCACGAACACACCCATCTTGCGTCTCAGCAGAGTCTAAGGAAGCAAAATTTTAAGTGTTTTACTATGTTAAAAGGCTGGGTGTTTCAAATCACACACAAAGACATAAACGCCAAGTAATGGTCACAGAGAGGGAACACTCTGCAGACAAAGGCTACCTAGCAGATGGAAGCAGAGAATAAACAATTACTCGGGAGTGCAGCCACCCAACCCCACGGCCGAGCCCGGGGCTCGCGGGTCAGGGACAGCCCGGGGACAGGAGGAGAGAGGAAAACACCGAGCACAGGCACGGAGCGAAGGCAGAGCTTTTCAGATTCGGTCTCTGCACGCCCTGGGGTCAGAGCAGGGCCCGGCCCGGCCCGGCCCGGCGCCCCCTCCCCGCGGAGCCCGCCCGGC
>WBMY01002323.1:112128-124537 GCA_013397315.1 Donacobius atricapilla | reverse complement strand
GGTTCACGGGGAGGCGGGGCCCGGGGTCCTGAGGGCGCTCGTGAGGGCCCGGGCAGGCGGCCCCGGGGGCCGTGTGGGCTCCGCGAGAGGCGGGAACGAGAGCGGGAGCAAGGGCGGGAACGGGGCAGCGACAGCTGCCGCTCAGGGACACCACCATCCTAGCTGGAGCCTTCCCTCTCCAATGGGTGCGTAACAATTAACCCCTTCTCAGTGACGAGTGATTGAGAATTCACAGCATCTAAATCTAATTATTGCGAGCTCAGTAACATACCAAGGAAGAAACAAGATGCCATGACCCCATTGAGCACTTGGTCTCGGCCTTTTCTGAGTGCAGTTTGGACATGAAGTATTTTTTTTTTCCTTATTATGAACTTTTCTGCATCTACTTCCCTCATCATACCACAAAACATTATGTTTCTGGAAGACATTAATCTTTTCCCTCACACTCGAAATGAAACTCAGCTACAGAACAAACGGCCTGGTTATATATATGTAAGTACATTGGAGGCTCACCCCCAGCTCAGCTTGTTTGAGTTACATATAATACACGTAGATGAAAGAGAAAAGGATTTTTAGAAGTTTCTCTTCTGGCAAAGGATAAACGAATTGAGAGTTGCATCAGCAGGTTTTTAGCCCAGGATGCACAGTCACTAATAATATGACCTGAACAGTGAGCCATGCACGGGGCAGTGTGATTTGAGTCAGCAAGGAGAAGAATCCCGTAAAAGCCAGACACCAGGATGTCCTTAAGATGGAACTAAACTGATCCAGATGAGCTATTAGGACATATTTTCATACACACTGCAAATAATTATATAGCAATAGAATTGATCCATTTTTAAATGCGTAGATGAGACAGGTAAGCTATCTGGTCTTGTGGTTTTATATACATCTTTAATGTACTTTATTGATCTAAATTTTTTTGAACAAAATACCTTGATGACTTAACCAGGGTGCTCAGAAGGGAAACCAATACTTGGATCATAATAGATATTGCCAGTCTTTTTATAGAATAGATGTATATAGCTACCTTTGATTTTCAGATTACACTTCATTTTGTTTATCTCCTTGGGGTTATTATATTTTTTTAAGATAACTGAAGTGGTCTGAAACACCTTTGAGTCAAAGCCTCCAAGCGCTGCTCTGGGGCACTGCGTCCCTAGGCCATGACTGCCCTGTGCAGCGCGGGTTCGGCGGGGGGCTCGGCTCGGCAGCCGCGGGGCCGCAGTGCCTGTGCCCTTTGAGCCGGGAGCCCCGGCGGCGGGCAGGGAGCTCTGCCTGCGGCTCTGCTGTGCATTCACTAAGGGATCTGAGCAGGGAGCCCCCCATACCGGCCGGGCCCGGGGGAGCGGCGGGCAGGGAGCTCTGCCTGCGGCTCTGCTGTGCATTCACTAAGGGATCTGAGCAGGGAGCTCTGCCTGCGGCTCGGCTGTGCATTCATTCACTAAGGGATCTGAGCAGGGAGCTCTGCCTGCGGCTCGGCTGTGCATTCATTCACTAAGGGATCTGAGCAGGGAGCTCTGCCTGCGGCTCGGCTGTGCATTCATTCACTAAGGGATCTGAGCAGGGAGCTCTGCCTGCGGCTCGGCTGTGCATTCATTCACTAAGGGATCTGAGCAGGGAGCTCTGCCTGCGGCTCGGCTGTGCATTCATTCACTAAGGGATCTGAGCAGGGAGCTCTGCCTGCGGCTCGGCTGTGCATTCATTCACTAAGGGATCTGAGCAGGGAGCTCTGCCTGCGGCTCGGCTGTGCATTCATTCACTAAGGGATCTGAGCAGGGAGCTCTGCCTGCGGCTCGGCTGTGCATTCATTCACTAAGGGATCTGAGCAGGGAGCTCTGCCTGCGGCTCGGCTGTGCATTCATTCACTAAGGGATCTGAGCAGGGAGCTCTGCCTGCGGCTCGGCTGTGCATTCATTCACTAAGGGATCTGAGCAGGGAGCTCTGCCCGCTTCCCCGCTGTGCATTCACTAAAGGATGTGAGCCGGGCTGTGCCCCCGTCTGTGATTTCTACTAACCTGACACTCCAACAGCAAGTCTGCTTTCAAGCAAATGAAACCACTCAGCTCCAGAAGGAAGAGGCTGTCAGGACCCATAGCATAAACACCAGGCATTTTACCCACGTTTCCCTAACTGTATAAAGATTATTAGTCCTTTTCTTTTTACTTTGGAAACCAGCTTAAATTTATACAGGTCTAGTAATTAGGGGAGGGCGTTAATCTAACCAAAAGCATCCCATGCTTCAACAGCTTTTGTCTGACTCTGATGGTGGCTTTAAGCATTTTGAACTGATAAGAACTATCAGAAATGTGGTGCTACTTGTTTCCAAATGTCAGGGACTATTTTTTTCATATGAAGTAATTCAGTTACTCAGCTTAAGCTACAGTTCTTCAAGAATATGCAACGATGAATATGCGGCAACTCATTTAATTTGTAACTACCTAGTTTATCTGACAGCTTACATGTTCATACAAGAAAAACTTTTCTATGCAATATGGCACACGGTCATGAAGAAAAACATTTAATCTAATTAAGTTGTATGCAAACAAAGCTTAACTAAAGCAGCATTGTCTTCCCTCTGTATATGTGCTTATAGAGTTCAATTATTTTGAAGACTGGAATCTTCATGGATCGTTCAGACCCATCTTCATGGTTCTGGGATTTGACCACAGGTTTGTTTCCTCTGATAAGCTCAACTTAATTATTTTCGAGAACAAAGCAGCTCTGGCACAATATAGGGCCTCACACTACAGTGTGAAAGACACAAGCAAGTAAAGTAGTAGTCTACACCTTAGAGAGAAGCATTTTGAAAAATAAATCCATACCTTTTGCTCTTTGCTTCATTATTTGTTATCTTCGCTTCTCTATCAGCACCCAACTCCCTCTGGTCTTTTTCATGTTGACATACCTCTTAGAATTGGCATGTTTTCTTTTTTTAATTGACTTTTGATTATCTAGAGACCCAGGCCTCATCACTTATGTTTTGGGTTGTTTGGGTTTTTTTCCCTCCAAAAACGTATTCAAAAGCAAGGTACTTAAGATTAGCTTGGTTTGAGGAATTTATTAGCAAGAGTCAGACCTTTAACACTGGCAACAGCAGACTTCTTTCCTGAGCCAGAAACTTCAGCCCCTTGAGGTTAATAGGTACAGGAGTCAGTTCTTGTCCGCAGAGCCCGTGCTGGACAGGAGGCTCCTGTGCAGGCAGGACCCCGCACACCACACAGGTTCAAGCTCTCTTGAAGACCTGTTTACATACTTGATTCTCACAACGAAGCTCCTACCAAAACAAAACAAAACAAAGAGAAAACCCAAGAGTATAGCTATATACAGTAATCAAAGGAACTGCTTCCAAAACTGAACACAGATCCTTTGCCACCGCTCTGGCCATGCTGATAACCTATGCTTAACATTCAGAATTTAACCACACACCACACTGAAACAGTGAAGCTGTTTCAAAGCAGAATGTGCTCACAGTGTACCCATCCTACAGAGCTAGACTTGGGCACATCATGACCACATGATTAATCTAATTTTCACCATACAGATATAGTTAGTAGAAATTTGAAGCCAATACCAGGTGGAGGTCATCCCCTTCAAGCCAGTGAGTCCAGCCCCTGTTCTTCTTCTCACCAGTCTGGACACAGACAAGTTTGTCATTTTCCCAGGTAACGAGGCTCTGTAGAACAGGAAACAAAAAGGGTTTTCTGCATGTCTGTCTCAGTTCTGCAAAATACTTGTAGAAAATGTGCATTTTCCTGGATAAGAGGACCTAGATGTTACTCCTGAGTGAAAGTGGCACTCCTTGTCTGTAACTCAGGCTCCTACTGCTGTCTTGCACTACAAATACTATTCTTAAAACAATTTCAGCTCAAGTATCTGGATTGATCATGGCATCTTAATTTTCTCACAACCTCATATATTCACTCTTACCTTGCATTTTCTGTTATCCAAGCCTTTATTATCTTCCTCAAACTCTTCTCCAACTTTGAATTCAAGCAAATAATCTCTGAATGTGCTAGTGGTATGGATATAGAATGAATCACCATCTTGTTTGATCACTTTCTGAGGCTTCAGCATTTTTGCTATTTTGCGCGTTGCAAAGTCAATACCTTGGACAGGAGGCAAAAATATCAGAGTTGTATTTATCACCAGCCATTCTGGCAGCCAGGAATTAACCCTTACTACTACCAGAAGAATTTCTTAGGTGTTCGACCTTACTGCTATGCAGCATTTTGTTGTTTTATTGGAATCTTTTGTTTAAAGCTGCATTACACAGGCTAAGTTGTCCTCTTGTACCTTTAACTCTTTGAAAAGCAATTTACTCAGTTGTTGCACGATTCCTATGCAAAATTTCCAGGACTTTGAGCCAGAAGACTCCTGGAGAGAGTTGGCTTCCCCCACAGAGACACCCAAACTTGGTTTCGGGTTTCACCTCCCATTAGCAAGAGGTTAATACCTATTCTCATCCTTTGTCAGAGAAAAGGCAACGAAAGAATTAGCAAGAACTCTCTGCATTCTATACCTTAAATAGGGTGTAATGAAAGGCACTCCTTAAAATTCAAGAACACCCTTATGGGAGAAGGGAGGAAGGACAGAAGCAGGTATTTTCACCTACCTAAGGCCACCATATAACCTTCAAAGTTGTCATTGCTGACAAGGTTCCAGGTTCCACTGAAGTCCACAGGCATTGCTGGACAGTGGGAGGAAGGTCCAGCCAAAGATGCAAGTGTAGGTCTCCAGACAGGCCTTTTATAAGGCAGCCCGTGGGTGGGATTCCATCCCAGGAGCTTTCTGCTGCAGGGGAGGGTGCTGCTGCTGAGCCGGTGGGTGAGAGGGTACTTGCAGAATGGCCTCAGCTGGGCTGGAGGGAAAAGTTCACCCTCTCTGAAATCTTTGTGTGGAGCAAATGTTAATGGCCAAGAGCCACGATGCAAGCCAAAAACTGGTGTAAATCATCTTCTCCATCTTGCATACTTTAAAGGAACTGTTTTTGTCATTACTAAGATTTCCTGCAAGTTCATTAGATCTGGGCCTTTATGATCTGAAATCCAGATATTTGTTGAAAAGGTGATGGAGCCCTGTATGTTTGGGCTGTACTGGAACAGAGACAGATTCAGTGTTTAACTGTGGATTGTATTGTATCAACAAATTTTAAAGCAATACCTATGGACAGAGATAAGAATTATATCACGTTAGTTTATGTCTGCAGTGAATAGTGAACCGAATTCTAAAAGTAATCTTGTGTATACAGGAGATGTAACTCCTGCCTTTGCTTTCTGCTCTGGACACATACAGGAGAGCTGACAGAGGAGCTGTTCCCACTGATGCTTTATTAGATACTACACATTTGGCAGAACACACAGGCAGTAGAGCACATGATGAGCAAATTAGCTTCAGTGTTGGACTTCGCCTTCTATCAGGGATAGAAATCCCTGATGACCCAGCAGTGTGGTTTGAAAAGAGAATAAAAAATGCTCGACTTTGAAGAGAGAGGACTTAGGGAATTTGTAAGTGAGGAAATAAGGGATTTAGAGGAGAGGAAACACACCTACACCTACTACATTTATTTATTTACTGACTTGTGTTAAGCTGAATAAGAAGGATCATATTTTGCAGAGAAGTTTCCCCAAAGTTCGGCTCAGTTTTTGGAGCTGACAGTTTGATCCACATGACTCACAGAATCATGCAAGTAGGAACACAGGGCGTCAGAGCTCCTTTCCTGTTTGCAGCTGGATATTGTTCTCTAAACTACACTAAACCAGGAATGGCACCAAGAAACGGAAATTGCTGTTTCCTCTCCACTCAAATAGTAACATTTCACCCACAATTTGGTGTTCTGAGGCTATGGTGGTAAAGCACTGTTGCAATACTACTGACTCTTGCAAAGAGAAGTCAGTACTTGGTAAGTCCTGTGTCAAAGTCCAGACATAACATTTTAATTTAAATTTTGCAGATAGTCTGGGGTGTGGTCCTTCTTTCTATAAATCAGTACTTGAACCTCACACAAAGACCAATAAAGGGTACCAGGGTTACTGTTTCAAGCCTCAGCCACAGAATTGCCTATGGAGCTTCTAAGAACTGCCTATTGCCCCCGCCACATCCTATAATGGTTCATTTCTTTCTCCCTTCAAATTCCTGATTTTGTTTTTGTGGAAATACTTTCTGCCATTTCCATCCTAGTTGCTGTGAAGCACCGAGCATCTAACACATTCTCTTAGGGACATGGCCTAATTACAGAAGCAGATCAAGTGGGCCCTGCTGCTGCTGCAGCATTAATAAAGTATTTTGAGTCTAAATGACATGTGTGGTGAAAGGGCCCCGTGTGCTCTTAAAGGTCTGACATGAGTCCACTCCTGCAGGTTTTACCTGTCTGACACCCTTGGACAGCCGCAGCACTGACTGTGGTGCTGGTGTTTCCAACTGGAACAGGGGATGGCCGGGGTGCAAGTACTGCCAGGGCTGTAACAGGCAGGATCCTGGAGCCCGCCAGAACAAACACGGGTCCATACCCAGCAGCCAGCCACGATCATGGAACAAGGCCCTGCTTCTAGCCTTGCCCAACAGCACCTTGGCTGCCTGCCTGCAGACTCTCCATTCAGCTAGAGAGGCTTTGTTCATCCCAAAAACCTGACCAGAGTCACCTTGTAGAGATCCCGTGAAAGAGCTGTTGACCCGTGAGAAAGTGGCTTCCAAACCTTGGCATTCTTAATAAGGCACATAATCCAAGCAAAAATGAGACAGCAGCAAAAAATGGGAGGTAGAATTCTATCACCACAACAGTCACAGGGCCTCTCTCACTTATAATATAAACAATACACTGTTAAGAGTCAAAACCAGGTTTCTAGCAAAGAAAAATATTTCACTTATGATCAGTAATGATATCCTACCATTTTCTCTCTAGTAACAGAAAACAATTCCGGCTATATATAATTATATTCTACTTATGGCTCAAAAGTAAAAGATACTTTATTATTTGAAAGAAATGTATTATTTGTAATAAAGATTCTCTGTCTGAGAATCAGAGAAATGACACTATAATTAACTTCCATCTATTAAATCAATGGCTTTAAACCAGTTCCTGAGGTAGGTTAGTCCTTCCATCAGAAACAATACTGAGCTTAACATTACAGCCCTGGAAACATGAATGGAAAAGTAAAGTACAAGACATTTCTGGTAGCAAACTGCAGGACAACAAACAAGCAGCTGCATATCTCAAAGGCAAGCAGCTCCAAGCATGCTATACCTAGCACCACTTCAGCCAGGAGAAAATTCTTCCCTTCTAAGGTAGAGCTAAATAATTTTTTTGAAGTGAATCATATGTTGACAATTAAAGAAAAAATTTACCTACATTTACTCTAAGTAAATGGTACATCTTGAAACCAGGTAACTTCATTAAGACACAGTCAGTTATTAAAAATATTTGTGTTACTGTTTTATAAATAGAGCAGTTTGAGTTAAAACTAATCAGAACATTCATTTCTTTAGCTTATACATTTGCAATTTTCATGTACTGGTGTGAATTCTTACACTCACTTCAGTGCACTGGGACAAAACATTAAAATGTGAAAATCTTATTACTGGACTTGAAAAGGTTGTGTAGGTCCAATCAGTGAGTGCACCAAAGCTCATTACCAACTCCAGATGTAGGGAGTCAGCCCAGTGTCTCCCTGAGGAGAACCGCAGGCAAGGCCTCGGAAGCACCTGCTGCAGTGAACCGTGTGTCGGCAGCAGGCAGTCGGGCTGTGCTGTCAGTCAGTCGGGCTGTGCTGTCTGTCAGTCAGGCTGTGCAGTCAGTCAGCCAGTCAGTCTGTGCTGGCAGCAGTCAGGCAGTCAGGCTGTGCTGTCAGTCAGGCTGTGCTGTCCATCAGTCAGTCAGTCGNAAAATGTGAAAATCTTATTACTGGACTTGAAAAGGTTGTGTAGGTCCAATCAGTGAGTGCACCAAAGCTCATTACCAACTCCAGATGTAGGGAGTCAGCCCAGTGTCTCCCTGAGGAGAACCGCAGGCAAGGCCTCGGAAGCACCTGCTGCAGTGAACCGTGTGTCGGCAGCAGGCAGTCGGGCTGTGCTGTCAGTCAGTCGGGCTGTNGTCAGTCAGTCCGTCAGTCAGTCAGTCAGGCCGTGCTGTCAGTCAGTCAGGCCGTGCTGTCTGTCAGTCAGTCAGTCAGTCCGTCAGTCAGTCAGTCAGGCCGTGCTGTCAGTCAGTCAGGCCGTGCTGTCTGTCAGTCAGTCAGTCAGTCCGTCAGTCAGTCAGTCAGGCCGTGCTGTCAGTCAGTCAGGCCGTGCTGTCTGTCAGTCAGTCAGTCAGTCCGTCAGTCAGTCAGTCAGGCCGTGCTGTCAGTCAGTCAGGCCGTGCTGTCTGTCAGTCAGTCAGTCAGTCCGTCAGTCAGTCAGTCAGGCCGTGCTGTCAGTCAGTCAGGCCGTGCTGTCTGTCAGTCAGTCAGTCAGTCCGTCAGTCAGTCAGTCAGGCCGTGCTGTCAGTCAGTCAGGCCGTGCTGTCTGTCAGTCAGTCAGTCCGTCAGTCAGTCAGTCGGTCGGCCCCGCAGCGCCGCGGCGCCCGGCATGCCTGTGCAGGGGCGCCAGCAGCAGCCCGGCGTGCCGGGCCTCGCTCTCGGCGCTGTACAGCCCGTGCTTCCCGATGTACGCCCGCACCGCCTCCGGCACCAGGTACCGCACGCTCTGGCCCCGCCGCAGCGCCCGCCGGATCTTGGTGGAGGAAATGTCATTCGTGATCCACTCTTCCACAAGGTGGATGTTATTCTTGTGTCTCCACAGAGTATCAGACTCGTAGATGAATTTCTGAGCGTTGTTTCCGGCCCTGCTGATACACACAAGGCCGTGGTTCTCCACAATTTCAGTGATGTCCTCCAACTTCCACAGGTTGGGGATCCCAAAAGATTCCAGCATGTCACTTCCACAAAGCAGTTTAACCTGTGGGACACCTTAAGGAGAAAATTACATGAGAAATTGGGCTTGGTTTAGCAAACTTGACAAGGACATTTGTCAAGTCCTTGGCTTGGCAGATTCTAGCAAACCTGACAAGGACATTTAATTTCTTGGCTCTCTCTCTCTGTCTTTGGTTAACATGAGACAATGGAATGAAATTTAAAAAAAAAGATTCAGAGTATATAATTTATAATTAGTAGCCATAACACAAGATTTTTCTGAATAAAGGTTATGGGAGTCCCTTCATTAAAGGGATCTAATGCCTTACACTGTGGAATCTAAGGGAATAAAGTTACTGAGTGACATCAGAACCAAAGCTACCATCAAAGTTACTCATCAGTGCAATCCTCTTGAAATAACAAGGATCACTAACCACTTAATTTGCAAACAGACTTAACTTTTTACAACCGGACTCTGATTTTTCTTTTTAATGGGCTCATGCCTATTTGGTTGCTGTTTTCTCTTCCGTCCCAGCTTTGTTATGGGTCCATCATTCTGCAGACTATTAGTGACATCAGCAGATAAAAGCTTTTGATGATGATACCTGCAAAACAGATGTATTTTAGGTATTTGAAAAGATGTAGGAAAAAATCAGGATAGTATGGCCTGCCAAAGAACCTATCTCTGCGACCATCCCAACTTGTTAAACACCATTCCTAATCCCTCTATAGGTTCATGAGGCTTTTTAGAGATTGCCTGAAGAATACCTTAAAACCTTCACTGTTTCCAACCACTCGCTCTGGCAGCTTTCCCAATCATCAACTTCCACCCAGTCTGAGTTTTTAGTAGCCAGTTTTGCCATAGTCACTCGGTGATCCGCACTGATCAGACCTTTCTTCCTATATGCATCACCCACTGGTGAAATGATGCCTTTGATCACTTTGTATTTTCCTGCGGAAAAAACACATCACACAAGAACCATGAGAGGTGGTTGAGCAGACGTTACTTCCCGTGCATTGTATTTAACCTGTGACAAAACCATTATCCAGTGCAATGGCAGCTGATAGCCAGCCCTGTGGAAAAGTACAGGACACTTCTGCACTGTCAGGGCAGCACAATGAAAGAGTTAGCAAGATATATTAGAAAGATGTATTTCTATAAACTATAAACCCTGTGCTTAGCTCATTAAAATCAATAATAAGCAGCATATATATGAGCTCTCTCATAAGGACCTACATGGTTTTGTATATGACATAATAGCAGCTTCAATATCTAATTAGCATTTGCAAAAATATCTGTCACTGTCCAACAAGCATTTATAGACACAAAATATTCACGTTAACATTTAAGTGTCTGGTCACCAAAGCTATTCCGAATGACATGAATTACCATCCTACCCGTTTCATGGAGGTAGTCCTTAGCCAGCTCAAACAGCCGCAGGTGCATGTTGGTGATGGGGTTGAAGGATCCACAGGCCAGCAGCACCACCTCAGTCTTCCCGTCAGGATCTTCCGTTGCCATTTCTCACAGCCACAGAGCCAAGGGGAGAATGTTGGTGCCAGGTACCAGCCACTACAAGAAATGGGATAAAAAAGAGTCATTGGTACTTACTCATGCTGCCTATATGCAGGAGAGAAAATTTCAAGACCTAATTGAATGTGGTATTTTTCTTCCATCAACCTAGCCTGTGACTGCTCATGTGACACCTCTTTGTCCAATTTCTAAGTGATTTAAATATAAAATCACTGCAAAGAGGCTGCTTGCCCAGAGAGGACGGCGTACTGCCCACTCTGAAGAAAAGCAGCTCATGCTTTTGAACTTCATGTGGAGAGATTATATGTGCTGATTGCAGGACAAACTTTATTAGAACTTTGCACTTTTTTAAGATGCCAGTGCCAATCAACTGCCAAGAGATGTGGGCAGGGAACTTCCTTGTTAAGTAACTTCCTCCTAGTGCTTACAAGGAGAAATAGAACATCCTGTGACCATTCCTAGTCTTGCTGCTCTGAACGGCAGTGAGCCTTCCCAGCATGATCCATAAAACCAAGATTGTGTCACATATTATATTGTATTGAATTCTGGAGGAGAACAGCGGCAACATTTCTTCATTTGGGAATTATTTACATTTTCTGAAATATAAAATGTAAAGGGGGTAATTTATATAATTCAGCATGATATGTGGCAAGAGAGTGCTATGGACTAAACATGAGAAAAGTCAGTCCACTTTGTGTTGCAGCAAGTGTTAGATGTACCAGTAGAAAAGGTGAGAGAAGAACAGTAAATTACAGAAGTTTAGTAAAAGCTGCAATTAAATACTGGGGTTTTTCCCCTTTTCTAAAATACCCCAGTTCTGTTCCAATTCTGAGCTTCAGTTTCAGAAAGCTGCTTAAGAATTGCTGAAAATAAGGACATTTCACTATTTATCACTTAATTGTTCCTCACTTCACTTCACTTCACTTTTTCCGCACACCTCGCACACATTTTTGCTTCTGTATTCTTTCCTGAGACTGCTCTGGCTTGCCAAGATGTTTTCCCACATCTGGCCTAACAAAGGAGAACTGCAATGGGCTGTTGCTGATTGCAAGATGTCTGAGACATCCTGAGGAGCACAGAATTGTCTCCGTTGTTTCTGCAGCACCGTCACCCCCTGGAAAAATCCCACAAGGTCACCCTGACCTCGTGTCTCCCTTACAGAGAGGCTGAGTGAGGTGCACAGCAGCCCAGCACCGAGACACCATCACAGCCAGACCTCCAAACAGAGACTGTGTCCCAACATCAAACAGCCCGCAGATGAAAGGAACTCTTGCGAGGCTTCACAGTTTCTAAGTGCTAGCACTCTTCTGTGCTTTCAGTAGTTCCACAAACTTTTAAAATAGTCTTCACTGCTGCAGAGTAGCTCAGCAGAGGAAGGGCTGGTGGCACCTGAAATTCAGCTGTCACAGGGGCATGGCTGGGAGAGTTACTATGGGAACAGGGAGGAAAGGAATTAGACTGCCTCTGTAATGCACAAATCCTACTTTCAACAGAGTGACTCAAGCTGCAAATCTGAAAAAGGTTGATTTTTTCCTTAAAAAAAAAAAAAGTGCAAAAAAAGTGGAAAATTTTAAGATGGAAATAACTGAACGCCTTTTCAGGCGTTAGTCAAATGTCCCTTTCCATGCTGCTAATTTTACAATTTACAGAAACAGGCATTCATTGCCTCATAAACTCACCTGGCGCTAAAAGACCTCAAGCAGGTCTTGGGATGGCTCTGGAGCCCAACCTGCCAGTCACCGTCCGGGGATAAGCAGGTAAGGATGCTTTGCTCAATCTCATTTATCTTTCAGAGGCAAACATCTGTCAAATATGTTTATATATCAGTATATATATAGAATACAAGCGTGATGTGGGCGTCACGAGCACCCTCCCGCAGCTCTCCGCCCCCGGGGGCCTGCACGGGGCTCCGGTCCCGGCCCAGCGAGCTCCCGCGGCCGCCGCCGCCCATCCCGGTGGGCCCCGCGCTCCCCGGTGGGCCCCGCGCTCC
>WBMY01002323.1:101213-111937 GCA_013397315.1 Donacobius atricapilla | reverse complement strand
GAGCCCGGTTCCCCTCCGGAGCCCGGTTCCTCTCCGGAGCCCGGGTTCCTTTCCAGAGCCCGTGTTCCTTTCCGGAGCCCGGTTCCCCTCCGGAGCCCGGTTCCTCTCCGGAGCCGCCGGCGCTGCCCGAGCTGTCCGCGCACCTCTGACAGCCGCACCCGCGCTGTCCCCTGGACAGCGTTCCAAGGCGCCGTTGCAGAATGGAATCTATTGTTTCATATAGCGGGGCCTCTATTTCAGTAATTGCTACTTGATCTGACACTTGATTTTATGTGCCGTGGCTCTTGGAGTTCCCTGGTGAACTGCCTCTTGCCATGAAGATAATTCTGTATACCCAGCCTGGCATTTCTGTATTTCCACATTTCTGTGCAAGGATCTCCCAGTGTTGTGATTAAACATTCCATCAGCAACATATTGCATTATTTTAATATTTAGAGCATTTAAAATACATTTTAAGTTGTTGATACAAACAGGAAAATGTGCTTTCTCTTAGGAGTGTCATGTAAAAACACTTTTATGTGAAAACAGAAAATGGCTTCAAGAGGAACAACAGAGACCAGTAAACTAAAACAAAACTTGGAGGAGCAGTTGGACAGATTAATGCAGCAACTTCAAGATCTGGAAGAATGCAGGTAATAAAAATAGTTGCTTTCCTCTTATACGGTATTCTTCTTAAGTGGTTGGCAAAAGAAAGTGGTACCTTTCAAAAATTGAGGGGGCATAGTTATTTTTGTGTTTTGCTGTGGCTTTCTGTTTTTAAATTAGGTAGGATATTGGTGTCAGGTAGTAAAAATTACTTTTAAAAACCTTTATTAAGATTGTTTTATATATCTGAGAAAAAATGCAAGCAGAAGTGCTCGGTATTTTCTTTGAAATGTTATATTTCAGTGTGACTTTTAATAGCTGTTCACAAAATTACAATTTTTCTATGGGATTTTTGATAGCAGTGAACAAATAGCTTTTGTGGCTCTTTTGGTTTATCTCATAATTATGGATGCCTGGGGGGTTTTGCATTGTTTTCTTTTCAGTTTGCCTAACTTTTCATGTGATTTTGTATTATTCTTCTGTGGGTTGATACAATTTGAGACAGTGAATTATCAAGAAGGTTTGGCTTTTATCTGTTTTAATAATTGCATTTAAACACCCTGTGTTTGGATGCTTTCTCTGACTCTAGTTCTAACTTGTCCAAGCCGTAGGTATCTTTTTCAAGAACAATTAGAACTGCTCAGGGGTGCTGTGCTGTTCTGGGAGTTGGGCCATGTTTAGACAGCAGGATCAGTTATTCCTAAGTGGATGGCTTTGGGTGAGGAGATAGGCTTCTCAGATAATCTCAGCCACTGGAGCTTTGGGCAAGACAATCCCACCGCATATTTTTGTTGAGATCCAAAAATAATTCTAAATAGTGCTCCAGGTGTGGGGTATCTTGTTTATGATTGGCTTTTTTGTTTTCCGTGACTGTACAGCCACAAGACCTCATGGGAGGGCTGCAAGCCCAAGCAAACCCAAGCAGTGCATGAGCTGGGAAGGAGCTGAGGAACCAGAGCAGAGGAACCAAGCTCCCTGATATGGCCCATCCCCTTTGCTCCGTGGGATGGCTCAGGGTAAATCCTGTGAATTAACATCTCTTCTTGGGGTCTCCCTAGAGAGGAGCTGGATGCAGATGAGTACGAAGAGACCAAAAAAGAAACTCTAGAGCAGCTGAGTGAGTTCAATGACTCCCTGAAGAAGATTATGTCTGGAGATATGACTTTGGTGGATGAGCTCAGTGGCATGCAACTGGTAAGGATGATGTGTTGCTAAAAGTTCATGTTCTGCCTGGAGTTGATGAAACAGCAAATAGATACAAGTGTTTCACTATAATTTTTATGTGAAATCTAGATCTATGTAATTAATGTTTTTTGTCATTTAATACACTTGTATATGTAAAAAACTTGGATAGGTGTCTTCATTTTAAAAGGGGAGAACACCCACTGATGAATTACAGCCTTAACACTGTAGCAAATTAAGACTTGGACAGTAATGAAAAGTTTCACAGCTCTTTCTCAGTGTAGTTACATTGATTAGAGGATTCTTTACGCCCTCCATAAAGGTAATATTTTTTTAAAATTACACTTCCATAGTTTTGAAAATAAAGATGAGTTCTGTGTATCAAATGATGCAGAGGATACTAATGATGCTCTCCAGCCCTCATTAATGTTGTCTTGCTGCTGTAGTTTGTGATTCCTCTTTGTCCTGGTCATTCTTGCTCTTCTCCTTGCAGGCAATACAAGCAGCCATCAGCCAAGCATTTAAAACTCCAGAAGTGATCAGAATGTTTGCAAAGAAGCAGCCAAGGCAGTTGAGGACAAGGCTGGCAGAGGTGAAGGCTTCTGTTTTACTGCAAAAACAGTTTATTTGAGTTTATATTGAGATTGAGTCAAGTATGTAATGATTTCAAGGAAAGCACTGAGTGTGCTGGAAAACTTGGTCATAAAGTCCAAAAGAGGTGGAGAAGTTCTCTCAGAATTTGTTCAGTTTTAAATGTTTATTGAGGTAATGGGGACAACCATGTGTATTTCTTGAGTTATCTTCTATCTTCCTGCTTCAAAGCAAGAATGGGATTAATAGAGTGAACTGAGGAAACTGCAAATAGAAAGTCTGTGATTGTACTGAGGGCTGGAGAGTGCCCTCAAGGTTTCAGAGTTCTAAAATGAAGATCCAGGTGAAGTGAAATCAAGTGTGATTCCTCCATGTAAAGATAAAGAGTATTTGCTGAACGTTCAGAAAAACTTCACAGACATCTTTTAAGTCATAGGTAGCTCTGTCCCTTACTGCTGTGGGTCCATGACTACTGATATTTTTAGGCTGTTGCATTTCTCACGCTCTTGTGTTGGATGAAATAATGGAAAGCTCATATATTGTGACTTTTTTTCTTCCTGGTGTGCAGATGGACAGAGACTTAATGGTTGGGAAGTTGCCACGAGACCTGTACACCCAACAGAAACTGGAAATCCTGACTGCCCTCAGAAAACTTGGTGAGAAGGTAAGGGGTTGGTGTGATAGTCAGGTGAATAGAGTTTTCTGCCTATTTAGAAGGGATTAGAAACAATTAAAATAAGAAATTACAATTTTATATGCAAACGATGAAATGCAACTTGCTGCTATATTACATAAATGTCCTTCCATTTTAATGCCAAACTTTCTGAGGCTGAACATATGTCAAATAGTTTGGTACCTTTCTATAAGGCTGTTTCTACTTTTAAATACTTCCTTTGGTGGGCTGTGTGCATGAATCACACACCAGCTGGTACGAGGTGATCGTATTTATAAAAGCTACAGAACAAGTCTTTTACTGGCCAGCACCACCCATTCATCAGGAGCTATTCAAGACCTCTGACATGTACCCAGCTTCACTTTCATAGTGTTGATTATGCCTACCCCTGGGTATGAGATAAACAAATTGGAGAGATGAGTGATAAATTCAGTGTTGCCGCAGTGATCCATCAGTAGCAGAAAAAGCCCTGGGTTTGCCGCCAGAGGGAGGAAGAGAAGTTACTTCTCTTTGTGGATGGTATATGAAGAACACGGGTTGCTGTGTATCTCTGTACTCAAGCTTTTTTAGGAAATGAAGGGATGTAATGGAAAAGATCAAGTGCAGTACTTAAAGGAGCTGCAATCCAAGCACTTACCTAGGCAAGGCCTTTCCCTCACAATATTTTATTGTTTGACTGTCATATTTGTTTTGCAAATATGTAAAAGCTATTAAAGATTGTAAGGTGAATGCATGAAGCTATCTAATCCTCTTGGAATGAGTTCCTTAGGCCACAACATCAAGCCACTTTACCACACTCTGGCCTATCCTCTTGATCCTTTAAAATGATCAGCAGCCTGCTGCACTGAGGGCTTGCTAGGACAGCAGTCTCACGTCTGTTCTGGATGTGAGCAGTGACAGCAGACAGTGCATGTTTGTCTGCACAGCATTGTGAAATGTTAAGTAGCTGTATGCTTGCTTATAAAGCCAGCAAAGGCAGGTAAGTAATACGTTTCCCTTCATTCCTACATCATCCTGAATGTCTGTACCTGATTTTTACATTTCTAATAAATAAACTGATGCAAACACTGTGAAGAGTTTAACACGCATGCTTTGCTGTAATAAGGATGTGTATCTGGGGCTAATTAAATGAGTGACTTTTAGCTTAGAATATCTGAACCTTCCAAATGTAGGTTACTGCTTCATTATTGTAAATATTTTATGGGCATCTGTCACAAGGCATCAGAGCACATAAAAGTAAAATATACGTGGGGAAATGTCACTTTATAGGAAGAGAACCGTTTTTAGGTCATTGGCTCTTAACATGGTCAAAGCTGGCAGCGACTGCTTCATTTTGCTTTCCTCAGTAGATGATAGGAAGTAAGTTTAGTTCATTACTGTACTGACCATGTGACAAAAAAAGTTATTGACACCTTGGCATGGTTTAGGTACACAGGTACAGTATGACCTTTTAATAAAAAATGATCACTGGAAGTCAACTTGAGACTTGCATGTGCAGGCATGTCTGATACTGCACATCCTGTCCTGCCTGGGCTGACAGGAGCCAGGGAGGGAAAATTCAGTACTAGAGGAAGTCACTTGTGTTTTTGTTTTAGGTTTCAGTGTGGTAGATAATATTGCCACTTAAAAACTGCAAATGGACAATTGCTGTAACCTTTCGTAGCTCATGTAGATGCACTAAGGACATGGGAATATGCACAGTTAAGGTGTCAGCTTCACAGTTATGGTGTTTTTTGATTTAGCTCACTGGTGATGATGAGACGTTCTTGTCAACAAATGCTGGTACAGCCCTGAGCCAATTTGAGAGAGTCTCCACTGATCTTGGTAAGTTTTCATTCTCATAACTTCTGATTCCTTTGCCTTTCCATGGAACACTGATTAGTAAAAGTATGTCTGGTTCCCCTATGAAAGAGAAAATATGAACAAGAGATTCATGCCATTAAATGTTAATATATGTTTTATTAACAATGAAACTCTGATAAACTATCGTGAGGAAAAAGTAACAACAAATAAATCCAATGCCAAATGTCCACGAAATGCCAAGGGTGCCCATCATGCTGAAGGCTTGAATAGTCTGTCTCAAGCGGAGATGCTGCTCTTAGAATTAAACACAGATCTTTTTTGCATTAAAGACTCTCTCTCAGGAGAACCTTTTCCTCTGTTTGATGAGAATTTGGCAGTTATTGGCACACTGTCAAAACACAGCTTTAAAGCACTCCTCCTGCCATGACTGTCATACCTCTGATTGTGTCACAAGATCAAGAGTTCAGTTACAAAAGGCATTAAATAAGCACGAGAGTTCATTGTAGCAGTAGTTAAACTGGGATGAAAGAGCTGTGAATGGCAGGAACACGCCAGACTAACTCAGGGTACAAATGAACAGTCTGGGTGCCCCAGCTTTCTGCCCTGCTCTCCCTGGAGTGTAAACAAGGTGAGAACCCTCTTGTTCAAGAGGGGACTTCGGTAGTAGCTCTGTGTGTGGGGATGTTACCAACACCATGCCATACAAACACAAAGCACAGCTCTACAAGGGAAGCTGGGGAAAGGGAGCTCCATCCCAGGCAGGCCCAGCAGGACATGGCTGCTCTAGACCTGGCAAGCCTGTGTGTTTGGTTTTTTTTAATTAGCTCAAGTGTTCTGCTTTTCACAATGTAGGTTTGATTTCGTTGGATCTCAAATGTTTTGCTTGATTTAAATTGTAGATAAGGTAATTCACTATTTCCACTAATACTTACTGAAAATGCTTTTTCCTCCTCAGGATCAGGAGACAAAGTCTTCGCTCTTGCGAGTGTTGAAGTAGAAAAGGCAAAACAATGAAGAGGTTCGTGAGGCTTGTGTTTCCAGTTATCAGCAGCACTGGATTTTGGTCATACTGCATTTGGGTTTTTTATTTCTAACATGTTGAAAAAAAGCAAAGCAAAAAACAAACAAACAAAAAAACCCCAAGCCCTAAACCTCTTGGGTCCTTAACCAGAAAATACGAAGTAAACAGCCTTAAGTGCACTTTGGAACTTGGTGTCTATACCCTTTAATAATATGAGCTCTGAGGCTGAACACTAAGTGGAACCCTAAAACAGCAGCATGGTATGACTGTCTTTGGAAAGTCAGCTCTTTTGAACTTTTCTGAATGTGTATTTCTCTAACTATTAAAATTCAATCTTTTTGCATGTGGTTGTAGCAAGCAGATCTTTTTAAGAAGTGGTCCTGATGACTTTTGTGGGTGATTCTTCACATTGTCTTAATTTTTGTCTGGACTCCCTGCTAAGTAGTTTGTGCTAGGAAAGCATTGAAGCTTTGGAAAATGGATGTAGTTTATTGAAATGCCGTCTTTCTACAAACTGTTTGCAGAAGACCCCAAATGAGCCGGGATGCTGATGAGTGGCCCTTGGCTGCTCGTTTGCCGTGCACATGAATGAGCACTTTGTGTCCCGGCCCTGGCTGAGGACAATGGCAGCCCTGTGGGGAGGCTTCTGCACTCCTTTAGCCTTGAGTGCTGAAAGGACAGGGAATTGATAGGACGTGGCAATGAGCTGCCCTTTCCGTGGCTCTTCCTTCAGCTCCGGTGTAGAACTGCACGCTGCTGTTATTTCAGAGGGGGCATGAAATAGCTTGCAAGTAGAAACGAGTTTTAAAAGGGGAGGAAAAGCTCCCGTTATGTGATCAGTGCAAGTGTTGCTCTCTGCTATGGAGAGGGGAGGGTCTGTGTCTCCACTGGATCCTGAATGAACTTGGCATGGAAGGATTTAAAATCTCATGTAGTTGAAGTTTAGCTCAGAGACCGAGTGAGTAGCATAGACTATAAACAGAAAATTAACATGGTCAGTTGTCATTTAGAGTCCACGTACAGGGCATAAATACCCTATAAACTAGTGAGTTTGTCTAATTGTAAACTAGGACTGGAGTAGACTTGAAAATGTGTTTCTAGACAGTATTTTGCTTTAGCAGATGTACTTTTGACACCTAGCATTTAAGAAATGAAAGGATACATGGTATAGACAGCATAATTTGTTTTTCACTGATAGAACTTTTTTTCTCCCTGTTTTTAAAAAGCCTTTATTGAGGAGGGGTCTTTTGTCCATTCCAGCAGAGCTATTTTCCTGTCTGGGACAGCATTGTGTTCCCTGACAAAGGGTGATTGCAGCTTCATAGCTGAGAGCAGCTTATTAAAAGGCATTATTAGACTCTGAAATTATGGGAAACAAAACCGTCTGTGGGGACTGGAGCTGCCTTCTTTTCCTTTCTGCTCATTACTGGTGCTAAGGAACTCTCTCCCCATACACCCCCAGCCTGCTTGCAGCATTACTATGTAAATTAAATCTCTCAGCACTCACAAAAAGTTTACAGTACAATCACATGGAAATCTTTTTCCTTGTAGTTTGAGAGGTTTAAGTTTCCAGGAGAAACTTTTTTTAATTGGTTTGTAAATACTTCAGGATTTTTGCAAATTCCTGTACTGCGGGCAGTTGTAACATTCCAATTAAATTGACCCTTGACTGAACATCTTTCCAACGTCCTGCTGCTTCTGCTCTTGGAAGGATCTCAGGTGGTTTAGATGGACAAAGATGAGACTGAGGTCAGTGACCAGTATTGCAAGATTCAGGGTGTCAGGTCAACCTTCTCAGGAGCTGTGTAGGGTCAGAAATCAGAGACTGGCGGTGTCCTGCAGAGTGCCCTGACCATAAATGTGAATTAACAAGGAAGCTGCTGCTGCTGTGAAGCTGTTCATGTGTTGACCCTCACCGATAGTTTAGTAACCTCTTGAAATAGTTAGATTGATTTCAAGCATAGTAAGTTAATTGGTGTGTTGTGCTAAATATTTTGCTAAATAATCCTGGGATGTACCTCCACCAGCATCTCAAACGTTTCAGCATTGGTTGGAAAAAAAAGTCCATTATTTATTTATTATAATAATGATTTCCTCGAATAAAAACTGATAACAAAAGAACAGCTGCTAAATGAAAGCATGGGTTTGTGTTTAACAAACAAGCTTGTGATGTGTGAGTTCCATCCCCAGTTCAGTGTTGGACCTGGGCAGATCACTCATTCTGTACACATCTTTCTTTCCTGGAGTAAAATACAGATTATGATCCTTAAATATCGAGTCCTATGAAGTTGTTATTGATCATACATTGCTTTGAAGATTAAAAGTGCTTTGGTTTTTTGTTTATCATTTTACTTCTGAAATAAGAATTGTGAAGTACAGTAGCTCTAAACATCAGCAAAGTTCCCAGAGTCCTTTTTTGGCCATATATAACCTCCTTTTTTTAATCTTCTTTCTCTATAGAGTGAATTCAGTGATTGTACTGATCTGAAAGAAAAAGTGTTAGAAAACTGAAGCTTCAAATATTCTGTCTCTCTTTCTTCTATCTTTGTCTCCTCGTGTTATTTCCCTTCTTTGATCTTGAATGGAAAAGCAGCAAGTTATCTTTTTGTTGAAGAAAAAATACAAGATTTCTTAGGAGATCCCTTAGTTTTTCGTGCTACTTTGCCTGTAAAAGTCAAATTCATTTTGATTGAGAGCTCTGTGTTAATGACACCCTATGGCCAGGCAGTTCAGGCTGTGGCTGAAATGGGATTGATGCATGATTTTGAAGAATTTGAATTATCAGACTAAGTCTGACATATAAAAGATTAACAAAAGAAAAAGAGATTCCAAACTAAAAACAAGTCCTTCATTGGATACCACACACATCTTGGAGAGAAAGAGTTTTCATTCTTGTTGTGTGTGGTTGAACCCTGGAGAATGAAAGCAGGGATTGTGTGTGCAGATGCGGCTGGAAGGCCTTAATGAGAGGGGCATGCCAACAAGTACAGAGGGACTTGGAGCGTGGAAGCAGCTGTGCTGTGAAGGAATCCTAAATGAATTTCAGAGCTGATTAAGAAAGAATTGGAGATCAGGAAGGACAGGGTGAACAGAGAGAATTTTTCTAATTCAAGCAGGGAGGGATTTGGAGGAAAAGGTTTCATGAAGTTATGGCTTTCTAGAATAAACAGCAGCCTCATTAAACAAGAGATTAAAAGCTATTGAAAAGAAAAATCGATTAAATCTGATAGATTTCTGTAAAACAATATCAAGTCTTTATACAATACTTGTAAAAACGTTAGACTCAACCTTTAGATAATAAACTTCTAACCTTCCCTGGCTGAGGGCTGGGTCAGGCAGCGCGACGATTGGGAAGGTAACGATTTGATCGAGAGCAGTTCTACGTTCTGCTGGCTGTGGGAGGCTCTGTGCGCTCCCATGAGACATGAACAATATTTTACTCTATCTTTAAAACAAACAGCATAGGTGTGAGGCCTCTTGAGCGTCCGTCGTGTCTTATGCTGATACAAGTGACTGATGGCAAGATGTCACCTTGCTTGATAGCTGAACATCTCAGGAAGCGTGAAGGAATAAACTAAGGTAGGGCAGGAGCTCAATTTTAAGAGAATAAATCTAAAATTCTCCTAGGCTAGAGGAAGCCTTATGGTATCTCTCCCTGCTAAAACCCTTTCTAAATAAATGCAGGATGTTAAGTTGATGATCTGCAGGTTTGCATTGCACTGCTGTGCAGTCAGCCAGCTGAATTAGAAGAGCTAGACAGTACTTAGTCATAAAATGGTGTTGTGCCCATGATGTTATCAGTGAGGAAATTCATACTATTGCAAGGATGCAAATGATGGCTTAATTATATGCTCCCACTAGCATAAGATGCTTTTAGATCTTTCCCTCAGACTCATGTACTGTGCTAATTAACAGTAATCCAACTGGAGGATCCCAGTGCAATGCTTCTGCATATTTTTTACAGCTTATACTGGAGCTCTTATGTTCTTTTCTTAAATAATTAATAATCATTACTGCCTGCTGTGCTGTGGGTATGTGCCAGTGATCTCAGATCCCAGCACATTTGCACCATTCCTGTTCCTGTCAGCGGCTTGGGTTTGCTCTTTGCAGAGGCTTTCATGTTAAGCCCTTCATTAGCTGGCAGTGGGGTTTGAATTTCAGTGGCACCGGGCTTTGATGTCATTAAGTATCAAGCTGTTAAAGGAAGTGCCACCTATTTCATGACTGTGACTATCTTTATGCAATTAAGTTAAGTACCGAGTAAAAAACAGATGCATTTTACTAAATAACACTTGGTCCACAAGGCATTTTTGTCTCTGGGAATTTTGTACTCACCTTGCTGGCCCCACCAATGCACCCTGTAAGAAGGCAGGGTTACTGTTAACCTAGTGGGAAACCATAATGCGGATGCTGGAGCAGGGTGAAGGAAAGACCTTCAGTAGCCTCTGGCTTCTTTGGTTTTTAGTTTTAATTAATTCCTCTGTGTTCACTGGGTTTTTACGCTTCTTAGGTCAATGTAGCAGAAGCATTACTTTATTTTTGAGTGCTTCAATGACCAAATGACCATTTTTTCTAGTCGGAGGTTGGCATTTTCTGTACTGGCTGAATTAGCCAAAGCTGTACCGATGTTGCAGTGTCTTTAACTTTCCTAGCGCGGTGTTCCTGAGCAGCGGCCCCGCGCCCTGCCAGGAGGGATGCGGGCGGCCACCGGGCAGCAGCGAGGGACGGCGGGAGGCCGGGCGGCGGGGCCCCTCCGGAGGGTGTGTGCCCGGTGAGAGCGGGCCCGTGTGCCCCCGGAGAGCCCCCTCCGGAGGGTGTGTGCCCGGTGAGACCGGGCCGGTGTGTCCCCGCGGGGCCCCTCCGGAGGGT
>WBMY01002323.1:65209-99143 GCA_013397315.1 Donacobius atricapilla | reverse complement strand
CAGGAGCTGTGCAGTCAGGGAGGCTCACATGGAGCCTCTGTCCCTGTCCTAACAAAATGAGTTAATGCTCACAAATGTTCTGTGCCTGGGCAGAACATCCTGTTGAGTGTTTGGGAAAGCAAGTTCTGAATCCGAGTTTTATGGGAAAGCTGTAGCTCTACCAGTTTCTGCGCCCTTCTATCCTTTCCCCCATCCAGGGTTTGAGAGTGCTTCACTTTGCAAGAGGAGAGAGACGTTTCCAAAACAATTTGTGTTGTTTTCTAAACAAAAGTGAATGGAAACAAACCCTAGATTTTGTAATTGCCAACAATCACTGTGATACATATCTTCTGCCAAAAATTGGAAGTCATCCTGCAGTTGCATATGGGGAGACAGAGCTAACACCTCAATGTGCCTGATGTGGTTAAGCTGTTCAAGGTTGACGCTTTGCCTGGGAAACAGCTTGTCAGAAATAGATCTATTTATATGTGTTTAATATAAGTTTTTCCTCTCCAAAATGTTTGTCATCTGTAACCAACATAAACATTTATGTTTTTTACTAAGTATTTCAGTTCCTAAGTTGGTTGTTGACTACAAAGCACCCTCCTGAGCATCTGACCTAGTTTGAAGCATCAAGCATCCGCCCAAGTGCTGTGCACACAGAGGTAATAGGCTTTTGGAGGCTGCTGTTGGAGATGCTGGGAGAAACTTCCAGGAGAATTTTTTCCAAAAAGAGGGATTTGGTATCAGAAGTATTTCTATGCATGCAGAGGCAAAACTATTTCTTTTTACTGCAATCTGTCATCAGGTTGGATTTCCAGCTGAAATGCAGTAAGGACAGAGGCAGCTCTTCCACCTGCACCACACCATTGGGTGTATAGTGCAGAGGGGATGGGGAAAATTGCAATCCTAACAAGTGTGCCAAATGTTTATGTTCTGGGTTAAAGCTATTGCACGATACAAGTGTGTGACTAGTCCCAGTTTTGATGGTGATGTGCACAAAAGATATAGATTATTGGATCAAAAACATTGTCACCTGTTTCACATCCACTGTTGGTAATTTAATGGTCTTGCTTCTAAGTTGAAGGGAGAAATTATATGTAAATAGGTTTGAAATGTGCTCAAAACTTTTTGCCAAGTCACTTCATTTAGGAGAAAAACCCCAAAGCATTTTGTTCAGTGTTGCATCCCTGGGAATGGAGGACTCTTACAGTTCTTTTTCCCTTTGAAGAGATGTGCCCTGCCCATGAGCTTCCGCTGGCATGAGAGTGCAGATGGAGCACAGCAAGCAAAACTAGAGGTGAGAAGAAGTCAAAGATCAGCAAATTAACTAGTTTATTATTAGTTTATTATTATTATTAGCTAGTTTACTATTCTAGTACTAACCTATCAGTACTAGAATAAGGAGAACACTCTCCTGACTCTCAGATTTATTTTCAGCCTTAGTGTTGAGGAAGCATTATATAACAAATGCTCAAAAAAGTGAGGAAAGCTCATTCTTGCTTCTGCTCACTGCTGGTGATCTGACAGAGTGTTACAGAGCTTCTGTATGGTTTAAATGTCAGTCTGAATTCAGAAAGTGGAGTCATACTTCTTGCTTTTCAGTAAATTCATCCAAGGTTTTACAAGTATCAGATCTGCCAAGCCTATTTCTGTTTTCAAAAATAATAGAGATACAATTATTAATGCTATTTTAAAAACAAACCAACCTAAAAATCTCCAATAAAACCCTAATAATTTCAATTTCTTGCATTATTGGAATTTCTGTGACTGACTAAATGATTGGGGAAGAGAGATAGTCAGTAAATTTGTACGACCTTTTCACTTATCTCAGGACATTCTGTTTTATTCCATGCAAATACACAGACCAAGAATTTGATTTTTCAGCAAGTCCATTTTCCCTGTGTTATGAGGGCAGCTAAAAAATATGGAAACAACTTAAGTAATCAACTCTGTTTATGACCATGACCAAGCTCAGAAAACTTCTGACTCAGTTGTAGTTGACTACTTCACATGAAGGTGGAGATGTTTAATTAAAGTGTAATTGTTTTGCCTCTGAACTCATCCAGGTCCTGATTCAGTGCACAGTGAAGTCAGTGAGGAGCTTTTAATTAATTTCCTTGAGCTTTAAATAAGTACACATGGACATGCACCCTTAAAGGAAATGTGACCTAAATTTTTGCAGCAGAGTTGCTGTAAAGGAGGAATATAAATCCTGAAACAGCTTAAGGTAAACTACTGAAGGAAGGCTTTTTGTAGAACTGAGGAGGGGGTAGTGCAGCTGCAGGGATCTCTGGTGCCTGTTGCCATGTTAATGTAATTTTAATGGAGTTTCCTAACTTTGAGTGTGTTGGATCTTATGTGGAAAACTGGAAATTTCTTTGTGCCTTGGCAGCCTGCTCAGTTGGTTGGCGGAAGCAATATCAGACTTCAAGATAAACACAGTTAACTGAATGTTTATGCAAAACCAATCAGCAATAACACTTAAAATATAATTAACTTTAGGGGTTGATGCCAAATTGAGAAAAATAGGAGCATTCACGTCTTCTTAGCTGCCTTTTTTCAGGAATGTCTGTAGATGCCAAATAATACTCGCTGGTTTATGTGGAATTCGTGAAAGGTTTTGCTTAACTTCAGAGGTCAGAAACATCGTGTTTTGCTAAACAGAACTTTTATGGCTGAAATCTTGGTTAGCAGCTACAATGGACTTAATAAAATAAGCCTTTCACAATTCACATCAAACTGCAACCATCCTCTTACTGTTTCACTGTCAAGGTTCTTAGTTCACTAACTTTTACAAAATCTGTTTTAATCTTTACTTAAAGTAGTGTGTGAAATAGCACACGTGAGGCACTACAGTTTTGGCCCCTTGTTTTTCATGTATTCATGTCATTGCTCTGTTTTAGATGGAGCTGCTGTCAGCTCCTTCCTTCTGTTGAGCAGCTGACCACAATAGAGGTGTATCTAATTGTGCGTATGGTTTGGGGGCTGCAGAAATCTGCCTGCGTTTCCAGTCAGTATCTTTGCCCGTTCTCACTTCAGTTGGTGGTGGCTGCGTGCAGTCCTGCTCTTGGGAACTTCCTGAGGCGCTCTGGGACCCTGCAGTGCGCTTAACTGGTGTAAGAATCAGCCACTCTCGAGCATTGCTCTGAATGGTCTCTGGGCTAACTCCTGTTACTGTTGTTACGTATTGGAATTGGATTAATCTAAAGTAATATTTTTACATATGGTTGCCTTTAAGATCTGTGTGTTCTGTCTTGCCTGTGGTTCTTCCTTTGTGCTCAGGAATTGATCAGTCCCAGAGCCGATGGGGACTGGGCGCCCTTCAGGCCCTGCAGCCCTGCGGTTCTTTCCCTGCAGCCCAGGTGTGCTCGGGGCTGGGGACCCTGCAGCTGGCACCGCCCTGAGCCCCGGCAGCTTCATGGCACAGCCTTGTGTAGTTAAGGTGACATTCAGAACTCTGCCTAGGCAGGAAGGAAATTGCATCCATTTTCCTGAGAAATAGGAAGTCTCTTGAAGGCAAGTTTTCCTTCCTTGCAACCCACTTGGCCAAAGAATAGGGAAAGCAAAATGTGGTCAAATTGGTGTGCAATTAGGAATTTGGTTTGAACTAGTGAATGTTAAAAAGTCCTCTCTTAAAACTGACAAGGACTTCCTTCCTCCCTCCCTCCCCTCTCCATCAGGTACCTTCTTAGCACAGTGTTGTTTGGTGACCTAAGAAAGGAAGAAAAATCCTTTTCTTGTGCTTTTTTGTTTCTACTACGTCCTTCAGAGAAGAGAGAAGCTGGCAGACTTGGCATACTCTACTGAGACCAGCCTGTGGAACACTATGCAGGAAAAGTCTCGTGGATTATTATTTTATGAAGGTCTTAGGAGCAGAAGTCTCTTGCCTGTATTATCCAGTGACACTGCTGATCCCTGAGGAGGCAGAGTTTGTGTTCTGCTTAGTACCAAAGAGATGATGGAGGCGTGTAGCCATATTAGACAAAGAGCCATTATTTCTTAGTTCAACTCACAGCAAGAGCTATTAATAATAGAACTCTTTAAATGGTTTTGAAAATTAAACCTTGATTCAGAACTGAAACCTCTCCTTTGCTTCTTTTGGTTATCCAGAGCATCCATGGGGAAAGCAGCACAGAGGTTTGGGGGTTTTTTTCCCTAAAGAGGCACGATAACTAGGTGGTATAAGGGCTGTGTTTGTCACATTTTACCGCAAATTTTATTGATGTAGGAGGCCGGAACACTATTTCATGTTATTGTCCAATGGTTACACAATTTTGGTAGTAAAGAACTATTAATCTGAGAGTCTCTGGTCCCAGGAATGTACTTTGATATACTGTTGCAAAATACTAAAATGCTAAGTAGTCATCAACCTAATAACAGCTCACGTTTTAATTGCTTTTAAAAAATCTAGTTTGCCATAATCTTTCTGCTATAAAAGATTTATAGGCATTTGCAGTGTGAAATGTCTGTGACCTTGCAGTAAGGATGTTCGGGTGTCAGTAGAAATGAGAGAGCAGCACGGTGAGCTGTAAGGGAGCTCTCACTAACATCTGGCTGTCTGGAGATCCTGTGTTGATGAGGACCACAGAAATACCTATATATATAAAAAAATATATATATACACACGTAAATGTCCACACTGAGTGGAGAGAAAACCTTTCTGTGCCACCACTTGTGCTCTCTGCCATTTCAGGTTGAATGCACCCAGCACTGTGTGCTTGGGCTGGAGAAGTTGGTCACCCCAGCACAGGGAGCTCAACTCCAGAAATGGCACTTCTGGTCTTTGGAGGCTTTTACTGTAGGGTTGTGAATTGAAATTCAGTGTTGTTGTTATTGTAACCACTTACAGACACTTACTGGAATTTTTCCTGGTGTCAAGTAGGATTTTGCCTGTTCTGGTGAAGGGTTTGTTCTCGAGGATGACCTTGCTGGAGCAGGGAGGCTGGACCAGATGAGCCACTCTGGTCTCTCCAGCCTCAGCCATTTTTGATTCTGTCATTCTAGACTGTTCTCTTTTCATTTACAAATAGTTAATAGTGTCACTTGCCTTTTTGTTAAAGTTGCCTGAAACGTCAAATCTTTGCACTAGATGCAGTTTGATACCAAAAATCTGAATATGAATAAACTATTAATGAAATTGGTTGGGAACGTACCAAATATCGAAGTTCTTCACCATTAGCAGTGCTGGTAATTCTGACTGTCCCTGTGCATGTTTCTGTTTCCTATTCCATTTTAAGTCACTTGAGAAATGCTGAAGAGGCAGAAAAAACATCCTACACCTTGGGCACATACACATCCCTGCATCAATTTTGACATTCTACTGTGTGGTGGATGATGAAGGTTCATGAAGAGTGAACCAATATCTTGCTTCTACAGTCAAGTAACTCTTT
The DNA here is from genome assembly GCA_013397315.1 of Donacobius atricapilla. Lineage (NCBI taxonomy): Eukaryota > Metazoa > Chordata > Aves > Passeriformes > Mimidae > Donacobius > Donacobius atricapilla. The sequence continues at coordinate 93,771 of WBMY01002323.1, read as the reverse complement.
ATCATGCTTGTATTTCATGAGTGCAGGGTGTGTATGTCCCATGTATTGTTATTTTTTACCTTATTGACTTTGGCTTCTCTATTGTAAATGTCCATCTTCAGCAAATCCCAGATTTAATACTGGGATTTGATCTGTAAGTGCTCAGGGGATCCTGAGTCCGATGTTTGTGCAGAGCTGCTTTGAGAACGTGACTTTGGTCATCAAGCTGATTGGTGTGACCACAGTTAATGGTCCCCATGTTCCTTGTGCATGTTTGGGAATTGGCCTTGGCTCAGGTTCTGACCACAGGACAGACCTGGGGCCTGCCCTTCGTGTCAATAATAAATAGTCAAAGAGTATCACACCTCACAGGACTTCCGTGGCTACTTATTTGTACAATGCGTGGCATGCCAGCCCTATAAAATGGGGTGGATACACTGAAAATCATTGGTTGATTCCTGTAAGCAGTTGATAATTTTTGCCTATTGTTGGTGCTCCGTTTTTTCACTAGTTTATGTTCCAAGTTAATATCAAACTATAAAACAGAGCTAATTTCTCAGAGAAAAGAAAAGGAATCTCAAGTTTAGGTCTATGTGCTGGAAACTTCATTTTCTGTTTCTGAAATAGAACATTTACAGATAGATCCATACAAAGCTGGTCTGTACTGTTCTATTTTAATGATGGATGCTGAACACTTTACAGCCGTGGCTCTCCAGTGGGGTACCTGGTAGTTAAATCGCTGGCTGTCATTAGTGCCTAATTTCCTGCCTAGGAGATTTGTAGCTTTGTTTAAATAGGAGAAGAGGTGCCTGAGCCTCTGTGAGATGCCCATGACTGGGAGGAGAGCAGCACTGTCCATCCAGCTGTTGGTGACCATTGTGAGTAAAGTATTGGAACTTTCCGTGGGAATTGTCTCTTGGACTGGGCTGCAATTTGTGTATAAACTGCTGCTTATAAAGAGTTGTCACTTTTTAAAGAATTTTTGACACATTCGTCTTTGAAGTGTGAATACCTTTGTGAAATGAAAGGCATTTTTTTCAGGTTTTGTTGCTGTTACTACATTTAATTTCAGAGGCTTCAAGTTGACTGGCGTGAACTACCTAAAACCCTGTGCTGCCTCTTTCAGCTGTATGAGATGTGAGAGGTGTGTTCTCCTTGAGAGAAGCGGGGGGGAAATCGTCTGGTTTTTGTGTGCCTGAAGGTCAGGAGGCAAATTTTTATTTCGTGGAAGTGGTGATTATGATAGCAGGATTTTTTAAATTTATTTTTTGAGTCAGCTTGAGCATTGATGTAAGAACTGTTTTGGTATATTGGGAGGCTCTGTGGAATGCACTTCACTGCTACTTTTGAAGTCCATTTTGAAGCTCTGAAAGGTGATCCAGCACTGGGGAGAAGAGCCCTGCTTGTGTTCATAAATGTTTCATGAATAAATGGCAGTGTGTGTGGCTGTTTCCTGGCCTCCTTCAAGAAGGAGGACTGTAGTGTTTCGTTAAAAATTTAAATCTAACATTTAAGAGATGTGAACCTACCACGGGAGTTCCAGCAGTAAAATGACCTAAATCTGACACTGGGGTTCAGATTCTGAAGTCAGCTAAAAGGTAGCACTGAGCATGGAAATGAAGACAAACCCCATATTAAATATTTCCATTCTTACTGCTCACCTATAAATAGGTGGCTGTTATAAATTCTTCATTGTATCCCTCTGGAGATGGGAATTAATCCAGTTTCCAGCTGCCTGTGACTGAAGGTCATGAGTTAGAATGAATTAGAGGAAAATTTGTAGCAGGGTTTTTGCAGACTCTGGTTCCTGACTTCAGGTTTCAGGCTCCAGCTTGGAAGGTTTTTCGGGCTCTAACTGTTCTCTGAAAAATGTCATTTGAAAATTAACAAGGCTTAAATTAGGGGCAGCATCCCCTTGCACTTCCAAGCTTCCCAGTATGACCATGTTGAAGCACTGAAGTGCTCCGTGGTGGAACTGTGGAGGGGAATGGCTTAACCTTGGATAATGATATCAGCGAGTCAAAGGGACCCTTCCTGCTGCTCTGAACTCCACTTGTGCAGAGCAAAGGGAACCTGCAGTGCTGGGTTTATTCACCGTAACTCCTTAGCTGAGCTTTATAATCCTATCCCATTAATTGAGGGTTTAAATGCCTTGAACAGAACCAGTCAGATTCAACCAAAAAAAAAATGTAGCTGAAGTAGCTCCTGTTCGGTTTCTTTTGGCTATAACTAGAAATGCTACAAGATATTAAAGAGGTAGTCAGCTGTGAGAGGTTTTAAAGAACTTAGAGCAGCAGATGGCTGCTCTAAGTATCCTAAATTATTAAGACTGAATATGTAAAATACTACATTTTCCAGCAGCTTACTGCCTTTTTATTTTCTTCCCTCTTAATTTAGGCTGTGCAGATTCCTCAGTTGCACTTTGTGTTTTCCCATACCTGTAAAATGTGGTTGTTAGGAATTTCAGTATTACGGAGGACTGCGGTGTTGGGGGAAATACGAAATTTGAAGGAACAAAAGCTCATGTTGCTTTCTCATTGCATTAAATAAGCATGGCTTCAAAACGGAATGGAATGCTTAAGTAACTTCCTTTATGCAAAATATACAAAAATGCATTTTTTAGTGTGTCTCTTTCTGTTGAGATGCGAAATTTTTGTCTATTTAAAAAGATGACAGGAGGGGAGTCAGAAGAATTTGGGAGTTCTTAATTATGAGCTGATCTGTGGCATTGTCCAGCAGAAAGTCCCTTCCAGGTTTTGAATTCATACCAGTGTAGTGAAGTGAAGGAAATAAAGTTGCAAATCTGTAATTTTCAGTTGCTGTGTGTTGGAATCTTATTCTGAAGGCGTTCAGTCAAAACAGTTCTTGCTTGAGCCTCTTGCTGAGGCTTGAGTTTCTTGAGGAGCTGTTTCCATCTGTTGGTAAAACAGACAAGTTAAACTGAGATTGAGTACAGATTTCTCCTGTCTACATTTTTTGAAGTGAAACCCCAGTAGCTGGTGTTCTAAACCTAGTTAGGAAAAAAGAATAAAAGGGAAGGTTGACTTCAGTCACGGTATTTTTTCGTTATGTACTGTTGTGTCTGGGGTCAGTAATTGAAGAGAAAGCCATTGTGGTCTTTTAATTCATTTTTGGGAAGAAATATATTTTATTTTCATTAGAGACTTTTCAGAACAAGTAACAGTGAGAAGAGGTGAGGAAGTATCCCTTAATGCTAGTGAGAAAAGTGGAGGTACTTAGCTGTGACATTACTTGGGTAATACCCTTGCAAAGTAGCCGGGGTGTTTTTAGGTGTAGGCGTACCTGGACCTTCTCATTCCAAACCCGTGTCTGGTTTCCTCTGCCCTCTGACTTCCTGCCTTGCCAGGACCTGCAGCCTCAGTGCTCAGTGGAAGGTGCTGCTCGTGCCTTGATTTGCCAGGGGCCAGCCTTGCCCAGCCTTTCCCAGCCCAGGAGAGGGTTGGCAGAAGACAGGTGGGGATGTCAGGCGTTCCTGGCTCTGCCCAGTCCACATGTTGGGCCTTGCTGAGCTGAAGGAATTCCTGGGATCCTCAGCCAGCCCACTGCAGGCAGCGTGGGGAGGGCAGTGCTGGACTGCAGGGCAGCTTTCCCATCTGCTCTGGCTGACCTCCTGCACTGCCCGGGACAGGGAGGGAATGTTTTCAAACTCAGATTTATTGCTTTGGCAAAGCTGGGCTGGCAGTGTTGGCTGTAATATGTAGATCTTTGTCATTTATTATTCTGTCATGTGAATCATCTTAAGAATAAATGAGAACTAAATTTCATTGCCTCTGCCTGGCAAACAAGGGAGAATTAGGTGACCCAATTATGTCCATTTGCAGTGTGTTGGATGCAGCAGGACAAGCTTGAAGCATTTAGTCTTTTAACACAGTTCAGTGAGGAATGCAATCATTTCTGACTAACCCTGCAGCTTTTGAAAGGCATGGGTCAGTCTTTGTGAGAAAGGAAGGGAAAACTGGCACTGGGGAGTAGATCCACCTTTAGCTGCCAGAGGTAAGCACGGGCAGCCCAAACTTTCCTGTTGGCTCTGCACATCTGCCTCACCCTTACCTGGAGAGACCAGTTCCAGATCTGATAGAACAGTGCATTCCCTATGGCTCCACCAGCCTTTGGCTTCTCTTCCTGCAGTACCAGCCATCCAGGACGCGATTCCCAGAAATTCAGCTGAGGTCCCATTACTTCTTTGCTGAGGCCAGGATGTCCCAGTTGGGTTTTATGCTGAAAGCTTCCTAAAGAATGCAAAGCTTGAATGCAATTCATTCTCAAGTGATTGGGCATGTCATTGGCGTGGTCTGGGTGGAAATCTTGCCGCTGAAGAACAGCTTGATTTTAAAAAACTTTAAACATAAAAAGGTTCTCATGTTTAACAGCTCCAGACAAGCGTGGCTTTTATGAATTTTACCTAGACCGTGTTCTAAAGCGCACTGGGAGTGAAGGTGTATTGAGTTAAGGATCTTTCTGGGCTTCAGCTGAGTATGTTCTGTAATTCTTTGCTCATTTGTTTTCGCAGGGCAGTTCCCGCATACATTTTTCCCAGTTCCAGTCAGTGGTCAGGACTGAACACGTGGATTATCTGATCTCCTGTGGTTTCTAGAAGCAGGTATGTTTGCACTGCAGTCTGGTGTTCTCTTGGCTGGGGATGGGGCACCGACCCCTCACCCATGTGCCAGAAGGATTTGTGGGGGCAGGGAAATGCTGCTTAAGGAGCATTTCATAATGTGTAGCATATGAATGTGGCTTTCTGGTGAAAACAAAGTTGATAAGTACTTTGATAAGATTTTTCAGTCCTTCATTTGCAAATGTGGATCGTGCTGTCTTCTGGGCATGGACCAGCTTTGTATGTGGGCTTGGAAATTTTCTCATGTAGCATATGCTGGGTAATGTTGTCATCCTAAACTGTGTCTTCTGAAAGCTTTATGTAACAAGAAAAGAGAGATATCTTCACATTTCTCATGCTGGGGTCTCAGTGCTGTTTTAAGACCTTTGTGTTTCCACTCGGATGTCATGGAGTGGGAAGAGCTGTGGTGGCAGGGTAATTGTGTGGTGTAGGGAGAGCTAAGTGCTGTTGCTCTGAAAGCTTAGCTTTACTTCTCTGTACTATTTTTGAGCCATATTGAGTGCTTTTTTTTACCCCATGCTGCTTGCTAATTGTGTGAAGCATTCACCGAATGGGCAGGCTTTAGGATTTTTATCCTTCCTGTTAAATAGGGGGCTTCGTGACAAACCCATCTTGGCTGAAGGTTACTTCAGAAGAACCAGGAAATAGGAATTCCCATCGCCCCTTTTTGAAGTTTGAAAATTAATAAACACCCAGAGGACAGTTATGGTGGAAAACAGTGATTAGTATCCAGCCCAGGTCCTGTAACATCTGCTGTGCAGAGGAATGCTGAAGTGTGGTCTTCCTCCTTGGCATGGGGGCAGCCGTGGCATTTTCTTGGTGCTTGTGGATGGTGCCACCTATTGATATCCCATCCCCTTTGTTTCATCTTTAAACAATAGATGTCTTACTACGTTTCAGCTTTCGTTGTTGCAATTTTTCTTTTCTGGGTTGATTGGTTACTAGTACAGCAGCTTTCCTTTTCAAGTACAATATTTTTTGAGAAGTATTTCTAATATTAAGAACCAGTCCCAACCTTTCAGACTGACTGGGTAGCTTGATCAATGTTTATTGTTTTGTCAGTCTCTGGATGTGCCTAATTTAATGTCTCTTGCTCACTATCTTATTTTGTTCATTGCCTTACTTGGCATCACTTGTTGGCACTCAGTAAATTGCACTGTGGAGCATTTGCCTAGTAGCATAATCCAATTTACTTACTTGAGTTGACACTACACAAAATTATGGGATTGTTTAATTCCCCCTTCAGAGAGCAGTTTGCTGGTTGCATAAAAACCCCAACAATCATCACCTTGCACATGTATAGGCTGCAGGTTTCCAAGCAGAACCATCTACAGCAAGTCAGCTTCCTGCAGATCTTCCCACTGAAACATGTTTGCTGAGGACTGGTGATGGATCTTTCTCACTTTTTACTGCTGTTATCTCCATGCTCAGTAATGTGGGTGGCAAAGCCTGTCCCAGCAGCTGCTGCTGAAGTTTGCATTACTTCTGACTCACTCAGGAGGGCCTATGTGTAATTTTAAACAGTTTCCACACCCAGATTACTTTCCCTTAAAAGTAATAATGGAAATGAAATGAGAAGAGAGGTTGGTAATGACTGCAGGAAAACATTACTGGGAAAACTGTGTTTGAACCTGCTGGGATACAGCCTTCCCTTTGCAAGCCTTGTGTAGTGTGTTCCCTTCATTACTGAGGTTCAGGAAATCCCATTTATAGGTTGGTGTAGGACCAGACCCAGTTCCGGGAGTGAAAAGTGATTGAAGACCTGTTTTGGAGCCACTTCTCTGAGGTGTGTGTGGTGCAGGAGTGGCTGGATCCCACCTCCATCCACTCGTGGGAGCATGGAATGGTTTGGGTGGGAAGGGCCCTCAAAGCCCCCCAGTGCCCCCCCTGCCCTGGCAGGGACACCCCCACTGCCCCAGGCTGCTCCAGCCCCAGTGTCCAGCCTGGCCTTGGGCACTGCCAGGGGTCCAGGGGCAGCCCCAGCTGCTCTGGGCACCCTGTGCCAGGGCCCCACAGGGAGGAACTTCTTCCCCGTATCCAATCTACACCTGCTCTCCATAAGTGTGAGGCTATTCCCCCTTGTGCTGTCACTGCAGGCTCCTGTAAAGTCTCTCCCCATCATTCTTGTGGGGTCCCTGCAGGGCCACTCAGGGCTTTTATTTCTGCACCACTCAGCACTGCTAAGGGGTTGGGTCAGTTTGTGACACTGTTGGAATAGTGTGTTATTGGAAGCACCATTATTTTTTACATTTCAGGTTAAGGTTTTTACTATTTTTGACTTAATAAACATGGCGCAAGATGGTTTTTAAGAGCAGCTGAAGAGAATGCCTGAATGGTTTTTTGTTGTCGTGGTAAACACCCTGTTGTGGAACTTAAATAATTACCAGATACTCATATAATAACGTGTAATCATGCTTTGTGCTATAGAATTTAGATAGCATAGTCTGTTTATTCCATAACATAATTATTCTTATTAAAATAAGACGCAAAAGCTCATCTTTTAAACGATACTCTTTTCCTGCTCCTCTTAGCTCTGCTTTCTCTCCAAAACCATTTGTAAATTTTAATAACTTTTACAGTAATGCAATGGCCTTTTTATATGATATATAAAGGAAAGAAGAAAAGGAGGAGGAAGACTTAAGAGTTTAGATTTCACACAGCTTTTGTTCAGCCATCGCAGGCTTGGTGGCTGTGCATTCTGCATCCTGTTTTCATCCTGCCTGTGCTTATTTATGGAAAAAAACCCCAACCCACAGACTCTTCTGTCAGGGTGATTCTTTCATCTAGTCCTTAGAATTCCTTTTCTACTCATGCAGTAACGTAACCACAGCTAATGAGCTGTGGGGATGTGAGCATGAGCCTCTGTGAGTATTTCAGTTGCTTTTGTAAGGCCCAGCTTGGCTGCTCACATTTTTAAGGGTTTCTCTGGGGAGGGATGTGATTCCTTACTCTCCCAGCATATTCAGTGATCTGCCCACTGCTGAGAAACAGGTATGTTGGAAATGAAACTTTGCCTTCCAGTTTGTCTTTTCCTGATTTTGTATCTCCAGGAAATCCAGGAGCTGGCAGGAGGGGAATGAACCGAGAGGGCGTCCCCGGAAAGAGTCCGGAGGAGATGTACATCCAGCAGAAAGTGAGAGTGCTGCTCATGCTCAGGAAGATGGGATCAAATGTAAGATGCCCTTTGTGGCCCATCTGTTGAGGGTTGTCAGGCAACTTTGGGCTAACTAGGGTAGTGCTTGTTGAGATGGGCAGGTAATGGTCTGGTTTTAATGCTGAATTGTCTTAGCCATCCTGGATTTAACACAATCAGTTAAACACAATTGCTTTTTGCTGAAATATTATGAGGCTTGTGATGCCTGGAGCTACCAAATGTAGATACATGATTTCAAGTTTTTCATTATTGGAAAAAGAGCCAAGTGAAGCAGCTGGTTGAAGGTGACACTGAACGTGCCCACGAGTTCATGATGTCCCACCTCACTGCTGTGTCCTTGCTGCTCAAGTTGCACAAACGGTGCTGCAGGTGGTGACGGGGAGAGGCTGTGTGGTGCCTGTCCCTGGGAGCTGGTGCCTGCAGCCTGGTGCTGCAGGGTGCTGAGCTGTGCCCTCTGTGCCCGCAGCTGACGGCCAGCGAGGAGGAGTTCCTGCGCACCTACGCGGGGGTGGTGAACAGCCAGCTGAGCCAGCTGCCCCAGCACTCCATCGACCAGGGTGAGTGCTGCCGGTGCCCCCCGTGCCCTCCCAGTGCCCCCTGTGCCCCCCCAGTGTCCCCTGTGCCCTCTGTGCCTCCCTGTGCCCTCCCAACAGCCAGCTGAGCCCNCCTGTTCCCCCCACCCCGTAGCCTCCTGTACTTCCAGAGCAGTGTGCCCCCTGCTGAAACCCATCCTGCACTCCGGGATACGCTGGTTCTGTTAATTCTTTGCAGAAGTCTTGGTAAACAATTGTGTGGAGCTGCTCTGGGTCCACCAGTCTCTTCTGAACCTGAATGTTTCTTGCTGGATTCCTCTCCCTCCCCTGCGCAGCCCTCGTGCCAGATCACGTTCATAAAGTGCAGTTTGGTATTGAGGGAACCTTGTAAGACTCATGCCAGAAAGAACTGAGCAGAAATTTGCTATAGATCTGAGACATCTAGAAATCCATTACGAACACAACCTGCACAAACTTGCTGCTGTGCTCATTCCTTGCATAGCTGGGGGCTGATGAAGGTGGATATACATGAAGAATTCTGAGCCAAAATACACACTTTTCTGCCAGTCTAAAGTGAGAATTTTCCTGTTTCTTGTCAGCAATGGAGGTAGACACATTCAATTAAAAGAGACTTAGTTGCCATTGGCATTTTTCAGCATTCTCCTTAAAAGGTACATTTTTCCCAGTGAAATCTATGCTGAATTACCTGCACTTTGGCAAAGAAAAGGTGATAAAATCAGAAGTCCAGCCAGGGGACACAGATGCTTCCTGCAGTGGTGCTGAAGCTGTAGTGTGCTCTACAGACAAAAGGAACTCTAATTTATTGCTCAGGACTTTGACTTTCTTAGAAACCTCTCCAGGTTTCTAGCAGTCAGTAATGCTAAAGCTCCTTGCTTGCTGCTGCCTGTACCCTCTGCTGTGTCCTGGGGTGGCTGAGGCAGGAAGGGCTGAGTGTGAAATTCCTGGGAGCTGGGAATGAATACCATGGCACGGGTGCCCTAAGGGAGATCCCATCTCCACTAGATGGCATTGCCTTGTGCTGGAAACCCCTGCAATCCTCACACTCTGCTCTGTTGCTCCAAGATTGCTTAAAGGAATTTTCTTCCCTACTTTTCTGTTTTCATTGAATTTCCTCTGGAGGATTTTTTTTTTCCTTTATGCAGCTTGTCTTACACAACAACAAAAAGAGGTGTTATTTAGGGAGTAACTTACACCAAGTCAGCACTTCAGTGGATTTCACAGTCTTTTGTTCCACAGTAGGACAGGTTGCTCTCAGCCTGATTTGTCCCTAATTTATCTTTAGAGCCATTTTCTTCCAGCAGGCACAAAAGACACAAAGCTGACTTCACATCCCCATTTTGTTCCAACAAACAGAATGACGTTGTTGGCCTGAGCACTCGGAGAACTTTCTTATGGACCAGGTTTCTGTGTGTCACTTAAAATGCTGCAGTCTGGCTCCAGTTCCAGGAAGGCTGTTTTGGTTAGCTGGGGCTGTCTTGACCAGAGTGTAGAGGGTGGACAGTGTAGAATTCTGTAGGTGATTACAGTCTCTGTTGCATTTTCTATGTATTTCTTTTCTGTGTGTCCATGATCTATGTCTGAGGCTGATGGCCCCACAGCAGTTACTGGGCAGGACTGCTGAGCTGGTCCCTAACCCTGCTGTGATTTCTGCTCGGGCTCTGATTTCTGCTCGGGCTCTGTGATTTCTGCTCGGGGCCTGTGTTTCCTGTGTGAGCCCCTTTGTTTGACCACAGGGAGTCACTGCAGCCTCTGTGTCCTTTGGCTTAGGATGTGACAGTGCACTGAAGGAAGGAGTTTTTACTGTCCCTGCTGAATTCAGGCTTGTGCCATAAACCCTCCATGAGCCACTGTCAATACCAGTACCTCTGACATTTAAAGTTCCCCCATGAGACTCTCTTTTGTTTTCTAAGGATCCAACAATGGAAGTTAATTTGGATCAAGAAGCGTCTTAGAATATCTCTGTAATTTTAATCAAGCCTGAAGGCTGAGACTCCCCTTCAGTTTATGCTTATTTTTCTTGGAAGAGGAGATGTGATAACCGAGTCTAATATTAATGTCATGCTCATATTTTTTTATAAGCATTTTATTTTTTAATCATTGTTAACACATATATGAAAGTGCAAAACCCAGGGTGCTTTTCTTTACTCTGGGAGCTCTTTAGCTGACATCTGTGGAGTGTTTGTTGTGTGTTTTTATGGCTCCAAGAATAACTGAGGAGCCCTGAGGCACCTCGGTTTGGCCAGTGTGTGCTGGAGAGGGGATGTAATCCTGAGCTGTTTTGTGATGTTCACACATTGCTCTTGCCTGCATTGCAGCAAGAGCTAACACAGCTCACCCTTGGTGAAATCCAGGCTTTCTCACATATTTTTGAGTACAAGGAAGACGCCTCTCAGGACGTTGTGTGCACAGAAGCATCTCCTGCCAAAGCCCCCTATGCCCTGTTCGCCAGGCCCTTGCATTTGCAGAGGGTGGGCTGGCTCCGGGCTCGCTGCAGGCGCTGTTCTGGCAGCTCTGGAAATGGAAGCAGTGCAGGGGGAAGCACGAGATGGGAATTGTGCCGAGACCTTGGTGGTTGCAGCTCTGGGTTCCTATGGCAACAGGAGTGTGGTGCTGGCTCCTGGAGGAGGCCGGTCCCGTGGGGAGGGCACGGCTGAGATGCAGACACGTGCCTGGCTGGGTGAGACGTGTTCTCTGGGTGCTGGGGCGCCAGGGCCAGCCCGGGCTGCCGCAGGGCTCCGTGCTCGCCCCGTGGCAGGTGGTGCTGGAGAGTGGAGACGGAGCTCTGCTCAGCGCAGTTTTATTTTGTTGAGCACAAGGCTTGTTTGAATGTGCTGCTGCTCTCAGCAGTGCATGGTGTATTTTTAGAATGCCAGACTAGGATGCTAATACTGGGAATTTCAGGGGAGAGTTAATGTTTGGAAGATTGTTGCTGGAAGGCGGTTGGAGAAATGTATGGATGTGAAGATCTTGTGTGAAGTGAAGAATTTCTTTTTTAAAATTTGGCAGCCTTTAGAAATTCCCAACAGGCTAAACCTTCTGATCTCTAAATGCTTTGGGGGTTTAATTAATTCTGCAGGTGACTACAAGCAAATCAGGTGTACATGTCTCTTTATCATTCAAAAAGCACTTGGGAACAGCAGCTGTTAGAGGTGTCAGCATCTTCTCTTGTGATAAGGTGGTGTGGTTTTAATCCAGCCTGTGCCCTGCTGGGTCCATGTCTCTGTGCCCAGGTCCTGGCAGCTCTGGCATCAGCCCCCTGGGGAAGCTTTGTGCCATGGAGGTGAGCTGGGGAGCAGCTGGGGACACTGAGCTCAGGGCACGTCTGCAACCTTCCCTCCCTGCAGTAAAGTCATTTGACCTTCAGCTCGTCTTGGCTTGCTAGGACTGAAGAACAAGTGGTGTAAAAGAACTCTAAATTCAGCAATTCAAACAACTGCAATTGGAAAATCATCTCAGCGGGATTTTTTTGGAAGTTGGTGGGGTAAGATTGTCACTATTCTAAGATGGAATAAGCCCACCTGTTAATTATTGTTAATTTCTAGGAAGAATGAGGGAGAGAAAGTGTACGGCAGAAGCAATGAGAGAAGTATCTGAATGTCTAAAGTGGCAGTGAATGCTTTGCTCATAAAAGATGGGGAATATTTCACTGAGTATGTTGTAAGTCACTCTTTCAGGGTAGAAATGTGTGCCCAGAAAAGGGACAGCTGAGGAGAGAGCAGCTGTATGTCTAGGTGCAGGTCAGGTAAAAGTGTGCCTTGTCATTGTTCTATACATTAATTGCTGGAAGTGCACAGCTCAGGGGAGGATGTGCTCAAACCAGACGTGCTTCAGCATCCCATTGTCTCAGGCACAGGCTTTTGGCCATGTGCAGCTTAACTTTATAACCTGTCCTCTGCTTTTTTTCTACTTGATTAGTAAGAAAACATCCGTTGTGGGAGCCAAGTGGGCCTGCAGGAGCAGCTCTGTTCCCTGGTACTTGAGTCCCTGCTTTCCCTTCAGCACAGAAGGCCCAGCTCTGTTCTCTGGCAGTGTTTGTGTCTGTCCACGGGCACTGGAGAATTGCTTAATGAGCAGCCTCGTTAGCTTGGTTTCCTTTAGCCCTTGGTTCAGGTTATAGGACAGGGCTGGAACAAAACCCGCTTTTATGCTGAGAAATGTGCATGACCTTTCTCTGGACAAATGTCAACCAGGTTCTTCTGCTGGGGGACACCTCCAGACATGGCCTGAGTGGCCTCGGGGACGTTGGGGGCTCGGGCAGGCAGGGCAGGAGCTGTGGGGTTGTCTGGGATGCAGCCTCCTTTCCTGCGTGGGAGTGCAGAGGAACCTGTAAGAATGCTTTTCCCCTCTAGACGCTGGGAAGGGGAGGGCCCAGGAGAACAACGAGCATCTGCTGAGGAATGCAGCTCGGCCCTGTGTGGGTGAGTGTGATTCTGCAGTTCCCAGGCACCTGGAAGGGATGCGAGGAGCCCTCCGTGCCAGAGGTGCTGCTGGAGCTGCCCTGGCCTCCCTGGGCTTCTCCCCCTGCAGCACTCAGCGTTTGTCACAGCCCTCGCAGTGAAATCCTTGTTTTCTTTAGGGGCTGGGAGTTCTTGTGTGTTTTAAAATCAACAAGGCAGCTTATTAACTCCGAGCTGGATCCTGGTGCTATATATCATTTATGTTTTGATCAAGGAAGAAACAGTTTGTGCAGGAGATGAAAGGGGAGATGACTGCAGGGCTTCTGAATGCTGGCAAGAGGGTGCATCAGAGCAGTTTTTGATGTAGTTTTATATAAGATAAGGGCCCTACATATGAAAAACAAACTACTACTGCTTGGTCCTTAATATTTCCTCCTTTGAGTACATATAACAAATAAATGGTGAAGTGTATAAAAGTAAGTGCAGTTGGATTTCATGAGCATTGATTCAGCTTTCAAGGACATTAGCAAGGGGAATTTACAACCATTTTTGACCACTTTTCCTGCTATATTGCAACTGAAGAGCAGATCAGATAGCTGAGAAATGGAATTCATATAATGAGAACAGATGAGGCATTTTTGTTTTCCTCTTTTACCTTGCATGCAGGTGTATAGGCAGAAGTTTCTTGGGGCGCAGAACTGAGATTTGCTTCTTGATATGCTTTAGGTAAAAGACGGGAGGAATTTTACATGCTGATGCTCCGAGTTGAATTTGACCTTTGCAAAGCCCTGGAAGAGGATTCCGTGGAGCTGAGCAGTTACCTACCTGGGACAGGCAGTGCTGGTGTTTTTGGCATCCCTAGTTTGTCATTTGCTTTCCTCTTGGCTGTGTGGATGTGTAGAATGACACTTTGGGGACTGCATCTCTCCACTGCTCTTTAAAGGAGGTAATTATGGCACAGCTTTCCTGTATCCATTGTTGTTGCAGGTGCTGAGGATGTTGTGATGGCATTTTCCAGATCAGAGACAGAAGACAGAAGACAGTAACTACAGGACACATGAACAACACAGAACTGGAGAGGCCAGTGAGATTCCTGAAGATAGAGGAGGATGGCTGAGCATTAATAAGTTCCTCTGCCCACTCTAATTGTTCCTTGGTATTCCTTCTCCTTTGTAATGTTGTTTCCCTTTGCCCAACCCTCAGAATGCATCTCACAGCCATCTGTTCCTGGCAGATTTTGCAGCTCAGCCAGGCTGTGTTCATTAAGGACAAACCTAAAGGTGTGGGTTTGGTTGGCTCAAAGGGACAGGCTGTGGTTGGATAAAGGAAGGCAATTTTTCAAACTTGACCAATGGAAACCTTTTATCTCATGTTTTATTTTACATTTTAAACAAAGTGTCTTGACATCCTACTTCTAAAGAAGCTTTTCATGCTGTGGTGCTTATTTAGGTCAAACTTGTGAATTTGAAGAGGGTTTGATTTGGCTGCATAGAACTGGAAGCAACTTGTGATTGGGTGACAATGCAAAAGCTTTCCCTTCAGTTGGCTTGCAGGTATTTTGCTGACTCCAACATTTCCATTGCAGGACGCTGATGTTTTGGTGCATTGGTTATTTCTTTATACTTATTGACTCGGGGCGGGGGGAAAGACAAATGTGCTTTGCAATATTTATTACATCTACACACATATAAATGCTTGCTTTTGGGGGGGTTGTTTTGGTTTTTGATCGGCTTTGAAGTCATGGTTTGATTTCCTTTTGGCTGCAGTGTTTCTGATGCAATCAGTTTTTCCATACTCAGCTGCTCTCTGGCCTCGAGCTCTTTTGGGAGCATGTGTCAAAGCAGATTTGGTTCAAGAAGTGCACCTGGCCAGGCTGGAGGCTGGAGGTGCCCAGCCCTGGGGGCACGGGGGGCTGTGCCCAAGCCCTGGGCTCCTGCCTGCCCCGGGGCTGCCCACACAGGAGCTGGAGATGGTTTGCAGGAATTGCAAGAACGAGATCGAGGGCTGTGACATGAGTTTGCCAAATTTGTATAGAGAATATGTGAACGCGTTTAAAATACTACGAAGTTCCACTTTAACCCTTTGATTGCTGCACAGGACTAGCTCTCACATTAGGAACAATTAATGATCATTAACTTAAATCCAGCTTGCACTGGGCTTTAATAAACTGAAGTTTCTAGTCACTTGAAAAACCGTACATGGTTTCCCTCCTTGCAGCTGTTTGGTGATAGGGAAATTCCCTGGATCCTGGGATAACAGCAAGTTCTTGAGGCAGCAGTGCTGCATGAGGCTGTCCAACACTGAGTGTACAGGTGACACTCTCAGGTTTACTCTCTGTAGCTGCAGGGCCTTAAAGCACACGCAGACCTTTAGAGACCGAAAAACCTGCAGTGAATTCCTGAAGTGCACTGACTGTTCAGGAATCTGCACATTGTCTCCAGCACTGCTGCCTAAAACCAAGCACTTCATTTTCTCTCACGTGTGCAGGTGGTTTTTACAAAACTTCTGGATTTTGCTGTGGGTTGCACTGACTTCGAGATGTTTCAGATTCTATTAAAGCTTAACTCAATTTACCTGTTCCTGCTTCTTTTCCTATGGTTGTTAATTATTTACAGTAACAATTCTAGAATCTAACTGTGAGAACATGACCATTTTCATTGCCAGAAATTCTGCTGCGAGGATGCTGTTGTGGTCTCAAAATGGGGGAAAAGCTGGAGAGAAACCATGGACTGTCTGCAAAAGGAAGAATAGCCTTGTGAGCACAAGGAAGAAATTATCTTGAGCAAATAAATACTGTGTAATGAGAGCAACTGTACATCTACTTATGAGAACACTCCTTTTGATTCAATTGCAGCTTTGTAAAGTTCTATGTGAAAGTAAATCTTTTACCCCTTTTTGTTGGGGCCAGATAAGAAATTTTATTAAAATAAAGCAGGAATGAGCCCAAAGGATTTAGATTTTGACTTGGTTGCCTAAGAAGCACTTTATTGTGAATTTGTGCAGAGGGAGCAGCCCTCACAGTGTTAATGAGGGGTCTGAGTGACTGTGGCTGGAGGAAGGGGCTGCTCTGTGCTGGCTCCCAGTGCTCACTCATCCTCCCTGCCTGCCCATGGCACTCCTCAGCAGCTGAAGCTTTCCAAGAAGAAAAGTGAACTGTTTACGTGATTTAATCTTTTCACTAAAAATGTAACTGTTGGGGAGGGGGGGGAATACAGTTTTTAATAGCTGCTCTTGTTTCATATTGATTTATTACACTGCTCAGCTGCCAAATGAAAAACACTTGGCTTCACCTTGGAGAAAGACAAGACATCAGCATGGTGGACTTGTTTATTGTTTGTACAAATTTCTCTAGCTTTGCTGTCGTGCTTTTGCCTTCTCAAGTAAACCCTTAGTAATAAAACCAGGAAATCAAATGTTTTAGAGGCCAGAGCTGAGCACAGATCTAATTTGAAATATGTTTGTAACTAGAAGAGGCTTTGTAGTCCAATTATCAACCACACAGTGCTCAAGGCAGTCAGAAGGGGAGCGTAAAAGCTTTAGAGGCATCTTCCCAGAAAAGCACATGCTCTTTGGGTGGTCTTTGGGGGAGAAGTGTTCCTTTAGAGATTCAAAATGTGCTATTGTACTTTTGCTGCCACGCTGCTCATCTGCCTCTCATAACACACTGTGTTTTGCAGAGCTTGAGGAGAAGATTCAGAGCTGAATCCCAGCCCTCCTCTCTCCCCAGGTGGGCAGCAGGTGCTGCACTTGTTGGAAGCTCCTTGTGTCTGAGCATGTCCTGTTGTAAATGAAAATGGGGCTCCACCATTCACTTAGGCCTTGAGTTTGAGTCTCCCTGGTCCTAAAATAAACCCTGGACTAACAGAGTATGTGAGCTGGAGGCACAGCAACACTTAGGAAGGAGGTACTGCCTGAAAGAAGTTTGGATCACTAATTAAATTTAAATAGCTCTTGCGATTTTTTGTTCCTATTCCTGCCTAAGGTAAGCAGTTACTAGAAGTTGTATCTTCCATGGCCTCTGTGAGAATTTCTAGTGCTTGACCATTAAATTTGTTTCAGTTCCACTAAGTATTTTCTAATTCACCAGTAGCCTGAATAGTTCTGTTAAAGGCTGAAGACCTAATGGCCCATGAAGTAGAAAGATCCAGCACCTACAGCAGAGATTGTCTAAATGAGACATCAGGATCATGTGTGGGATAAATTCCTATGGCTACTGAGAGTCCCTTACAAGAACAGAAAGAACAGTGCCATGTCTGAAGTTACCAGTGTTCTGCCCTGCAAAAGGGAAAAATAAAGGCTAGAAGTTAAAAACTTTGAATTAAATGTATAAAATACGTTAGAAATTATTTAATGAAATACACTGAGTGCCCTGGCAGGGAGAGGAATATATGATTTGGATTCATTTAAGATCAGTCCTTCAGCTTTCTTTTTGGCCTCTTGCCTCCTCAAGAACTGTGGCAGATCTGACAGCAAAAAAACCTGCAGGGCACTGGGACCAGCAGAAACCAAGAGTGCAGGAAGAACAGTTTCTGGAAGTTTAAGGAATCCTGAGTTCCATTCAGTCTGCACAAAAGGAAGTCCTTAGTGAGTAGCATCTTTGCCTCACTGTTTCCATCAGAAACAAATGGTTCTAAAGCCTGCAGGTTAATAAAGGGTGTTTAGGAAGCCCCATTAAAGCTGCAGAACAGTTTTTTGGGGTGCAAGAGTGGCAGGAGCAGTGATGTGCTGCAGGGTTGCTGCCTTGGTGGGATATCTGCTGGAGGCAGTTGATTTTTAAGGCACCTGAGAGAGAAATGTGGTAAATCCAGCCTGGGCACGAGTGCCTCCCCTGGGATGGACCCACTTGCTACTCAGAAGTGTGTGCTGTGTGCAGGGCAGCAGCCACAGGAAGTAACCTCTGTTTAGCAGTTTCTTTGAGGTGAAATGATTTTTCTTCATTCTTAAAATCCTGACAGTAAGGCCTGGGTGAATTACTTCAATAAAGTTAGGTGCTGTGAATGGCCTTGCACAAAACCAGCTTGAAAGGGTGTTAAATGTCAGATTTCAGTAATCAGGAGCAGGCACAGCACCGCTGAGTGGTTGGTGGACAGACTTTTCTTGCAGCCTCAGGGTTTGCATCCTGCAGAGTCTGTACCTGTGTATGTGAGTTCTGGAGCAGTCAGGAAATGGGTGACTGGATGGCTGTGGAGCTTCTTCCAGACCTGCCCTAGACTCTCTGTATTTACAGGCACTTTGCTCTGCAGTTTCCCTTAAACCTCCTTGTTACTGATGTTTTTCAGAGTTCTACAAATATCAAAGTGCTGTATTACAGGTGGGACCATTGTTGTTACTTACCAAGGTAGGAGCTTGGATCTGTTCCCTGCCAGACTGAGGTAGGTTCCCTTCCAAAGACAGAAATCACCTACTGCCTTCTGAGCTCTCATTTGCAGCTGATTTGCCCTGAGCAGGATTCCCGCTGTATGTTGTAAACAACCTGGCTGGTTTCCTTTGTAGCCTGAAGAATTTCAGTTTGGGGATTGTTTATTTTGGAAAACAGGAAAAAAAAAAAAAAGCTGTATAACCTGGCCTGCTCACAAGCTGCCTCATGTATCAGCATGAAATGGTTCCATGCACAGAGCTTTTTGCTGCCTTGACATTCTCCAGGTTGACTCTCCTTGGTACTAAATGGTGCTCTGTGGCCAGAGGCACGTGAAACTCAGAAAATAAACTTTCAGCCCTTGTTTTATAATTGTAATAGTGGCTCCAATCCAGATGTGGGCTGATGCCTCTGTACTTCAGTTTTGCACCATCCGCTGTTCCTGCTGCTCTCTTCTGATGCAGTTCCAAGTAAGTGCAGCCATCCCCACGGGGCAGGAGAGGATCCTGTCTGTCCCATGAAATAGAGTTCCTCATCAAGGAGGGACACAGGAGCTCAGGTTGCTGCTGCCTGTGAGCTGTAATCCACGTTCAGCTTTGCTTGTGACCTCCTAATCGGAGGGCACGGTGTGAATTGCCTTGAATGTGATTGGAATGGACGGAGGGAGCCGAGCATTTGCCTTCGGTGCTTTGTCCTGTAGCTGAGTGCCTGGAGCAGCAGGCTCCGCGTCCTGCTGCTGTGTGCAGCCCGGGCTGTGCTGCTGCCACGCCTGCAGTGAGGGGCTGCTGCTGCCTCCTGCCAGGAGAGCTCGCTGCGCGCTCCCTGCTCACTGCTGCCTTTCCTAGTGGCTTCATGCTCTAAATCTGGGCTGTGTGGGGAGGGAAATAGGGACAGGGCAGGAAGGGATGAGTTTCTGTAGGTGGAAGCACAGGAGGAGAATTCTGCCTCGTTGTTGTGTTCTCATAAGCTTCTTTGAGCCTGCAGAAAGATGATAATTAAACTAGACAGAAGCTTAAGCTTTTGCCTTGCCTTGCCAGCAGCACCAGACTTCAGAGTCTCCCTGTAAAAGGAGCTGTGCCTCGTGCTGGTTCTGTACATGCCTAGCTGCTCTCACACCATATGGGTGTACAGCAGTGCCTTTGTTTTAGGCTGCCCTTGACCCTGAGGTCACAGGCTGCTGAAACTATATGGGACATGTGGACTTACCCTGGCTGGTGTAGCTACATGATCATTTTTACCGGATTTTTTCTTCTCTCTAAATGTAGCAAAGTCTAGATGTCAGAAGATTGGAGCAGTGCAAGGAATTAAATTAAATCTTTTCACTTTCAGTGGCATTGCCAAAAGGAGGAGGGAGAGACATGGATAACTGCGATGTGTTTTGATAAACTACATCCCAGTAACAATGAGGAAAGGCTTGCTGAGGGTTTTGCAGAGACCAGAACCAGCAGAGCTCAGGGTGTACCTGCTCTAGGCTAGCCTGGTGCCACTGTGTATGCAAAGATTGCCAGCTCATATCCTTCTGCAGAAAAGGTCCGTGGGGGTTTAAATCGAGAATTTGTCAGGAACCGCCCCTTGACAAGTACTGGTGAGATGGCTCACAGAGAACGACATCTTGGGCATAGTCAGATCCTAGGCCTGGTCGTGCTTAAAGCTGAAGGTCAACACCTCGAATTCTGCCCAGAAAGGAGGAACATTAAATTCAGCTGTGTCAGGCTGCTGCAGAGTGAAGACTCAAAAATACTTTTGAAACACAAGTCCTATTAAATATCACCGAGGGATGATAACATTATATCTGCAGGATTGGGTTGTGGCTGAGTTGAGCCTCAGTCACAATTAAATTGGTTCTATAATTCTAAAATGACACTTACTGACATCTTTGCAGAAGAGGCCACGCTGCTTTTGTGATGTGTTTGAGTGTGTTCTGTCACCTGGGCAGAAAGAGGTCGTGTGTGTTGTTTTTTCAGTCTCCTGTCTTGACAAGCGTGCAGAGAGCTGGTTTCTGTCTGGACCTGAATAAGTCTTTGTGAAGGTTGTTAGCACCATTCTTGCCCAGAGCTACAAAAAAGAGAGGGGAGCAGTAAGGGAAGAAAGAGAGAGACTAAAGGGGAAAACCCAGTAGGTTATAAATGCATTTTCCTCTGTGCTGGAGGTTAAATAATATTTTATGTGTGTGACAGATACTGTGATTAAGGAGCTGTTAGGCAGAATGAGAGCTGGGCAGCAAAGGGAGCAGAGATGCTTGGAGGGAAAAGGCTACTAAGATGTTCTAGTGCTGAATTCTCTTGTGCACATCTACTGTGTGAAATGTGGCTTTGTGTGTGCCTTGTAGTGGAGAAAAAAATTAGGATATTCTACAGACATTTAGGGTGTTTTTCCTTTCCTTGCTTTAGCATCTTTTCTCTCTGAGATGTGTCACTGGTTACTAGTGACATGACTTGAGAAAATGGTCTGAGGCTCTAATCTCTGCTGCTACGTCAAGGTCTAGGATTAGGACTGTAGAATGGCATATGATAATCTTGTACATAAATCATGGCTTTGACAAATGGGAAAGGTTTATCCTGTTTACTCTGTTGCAGACAGATTTGCTTCTCTGCGTCTTGCTCAGTTGGAGGACTCCTCAGTCACTGCAGAGCCTCTGGAGTTTCAGCTGTCATCATCTACCCCTCACTCAAATCAATGAAATCCGGGCACTCGGACTCAGTTTTGGATCAGGTCAATAAATACTTGACCTATCCTGGGTTTTATTTTAATGTTCCAGCGACGCCTGTCATTCCCAGAGGCTCTTCCTCACGCTGCCTGTGTAAGCTGGGCTTCAGACAGGATGATATGCCTGTCTCATCTCATAAGCTTTTTACTTCCACTCAATGGACAGTGTCTCATTGAAGCAGCGGTAAACAGGGAGCCGTGTGTGCTGTTAGCATGCACTACAAAGCTCTGTACTTCAGTCGTTTAACACAACATGGGATTTAAAGCCCTCCCTGCTTCCTTTTGCAGAAGACAGTGTGTCATTCCACTTACTCAGCTGATCCGCTTCTGACAGGCAGACAGCAGTGGATAGAGCAGAAGGAGAAAAAGTAAAAAGTCTCAGTTTGGAGGCTCTTTGTCCAGATTGAGAAAGCCTGGAATGTTAAAAGGTCCAGGTGAAGTGGAAATTCTTGGCTGTTGAATGTTTATGTGAGTAATGAGATGGTCCTTGGGTCCTGTGGGGTCCAGCAGAAGTAGATTCCCTGAAAGAGGTGGGCATAGAACCTTTTGAAGAGCCGCTCCCTGTGCCCCCTTGCCCCGCGAGCAGGCCCGGCCGTGCGTGCGCAGCAGCGATTACAGGCCTGCTGATCCAAACATGATTAGCGAAGCTGCAATTAGAGTGGAGGCCAGCAGGGCAGTGGCTTACTGCAGGAAGGGTCACCGCTGGGATCTGTCAGAACAGAAATAAATATGGGAGATGACAAAGGATTTAGCTGCGCTCGTGTCTGAGGAGACTGTAACTTAAATAGCCAGGGCACTGCCAGGAAGAAACTGGGAGCACTGGAATTTTAGATGAAGGGCAGGGGAGGAAAGAGAGGAAAAAAAAAGAAAAGCAAACCTGGGTTTTCTTCCTGACCAGATATTTTCAAAAGGGACTTTTAAAAACTTTCTAAGATGTAGGTTATGTAGGTAAAACATTGCCTCAGGGAAATCTGGGAAAATGATCCACAGTGCAGATCCTGGAAACTGATTCACCGATACCAACCGATGTAATGGGGTTTGTGTGATGAGGGATTGTTCTTGGGATTGTGGCTGCAGGCCCGGGGTTCTTATTGGTGAAGTGTGGTGCAAGGTGTAGCCGAGAGCAGAAGTGAGGGGTGCCCGCAGCTGTGTGTGGGAAGGAGCAGGGACGCTGATCCTTTGGGTGACACCCCGCTCTTCCTGCAGCCAGGCCTGCTGGACACCGACACGGATTTGGAGGACAGGCTGCTGAGAAACCTTCCACCAAGTTCTGTTGCAGAATGTTGTAACATTTTGCTCCTTCCTTTCCAAAAAAACAGTTCAAGAAGGAAACTGCTGGAATCTTTCTTTCCATTGTGGGGCTTCTTTAGCCATAGCATATGAGACCGACTGGAAGTTCAAGATCTGCTTTTAGTGAAAACTACAGAGAAGCAGTAACTTGTTTTTAGAGGAATAATAACTCGTCCTGAAGATGAAACCCTCAATCTTTGAGGTGTCTGTATGTACCTAATTTAGTGAAATCTACCCACCTTGATGTTTTACAGCGCTAAGAGTGCTTGTTCTGTTTTGTTCCTTAATATTCCTTTGCAGCATCTGCCAAGTGTTGATTTCTGGGTGACCTGTGCAGTTGTAAAACATCTTGGTTGACCCTTTGTCACTTTTGCTTTTGCTAAATGGCACTGAGTTCCACAGATGCCAGTGGGAGATCAGAGGTTTTGGTACCAGGGAGCCTTTGAACGTGTGATGGCATTGGAAGAGCTGTGTGTGGCAGTGCCAGTGCAGTCCTTACAGCCCTGCTGCTTCAGGCTGATTGTCATGCTGGATGCAGGACTAGAGGATGGTAATTTGGTTCATTTTGGAATCTCTGAGATAGGCTGCAGCCCAACAGGAGAGCATCTGCTTTTCTTTTTGCTGAAGAACACTGCTGGAACTTCTCTGTATAAGCTCATTTGAAAACTCGTTGCTTGATTTTATTAATATGTGATGATTTGGCTCCTTTTACCTACAGAAAATTACTTATCAGGATAAGATGCAAGAATATTGGCTACGAAAGGGGAAAATAAAGAGTGTAATTGTGTTAATTATCAGAATACCAGACATGTAATTAATATGCTACAGGAATAAAGAGCAAATGTACTAATAGCACATAATTGGACTTAAACTACACCCTTGGTAGAAATCTCTGCAATGGAACTGTTGTGTTTGTGCTCCTTTTCAAATTAGCAATAAGGAATAAATTAACATCCATTTTCTTGCCCATACAAAGACGGAATCAGATTGTGGGGCCGGGTAATGAATTCAGAGAATGCCTTTACATTCCCATATGGCTCTTGGGGAGGGGAATACTCATGCACAAGGCTCTTCTTCCTTGCAGGGGGAAGGCAGAGAGGAAAACCTCATTGTGTGACCAGATGTTTGCAGAATACCATGAGCCTAAAGAATAGAAAACATCTGTAAGCTGAGAAATTCAAACACTGTCACCAGTACCTGGTGCAAATATACCAGCTGGTTTATCCAGCCACCCTTTTATACCTGCCCGTGTTGTGAGACAAGGAAATGGGGTAGGGGCAAGACACTGTCCCAGAGGGACATCTGTGATGGAACTGGAAAAAAACCCCATAGTTCTTCACTGAGCAAATACTTGTGTTAATAAAGCCTAAATATTACTGAGATCCTTAACAAGTATTGCTTTTCAGGTAAAGACTTGAAAGCCAGTCTGTTCAAGGTATTTCAAGGTATTTACAGTATATCTTGATTCGAGGTATTTCAAGCTATTGCAGCACTTGTTAATTTTCCCTCCCCTCTTTGTTCCCTTCTTTCCTAAATATGAAATGGAAAGCCTAGAAATTCTGTCTTATTCAATTGTAATGCACCTGTCACCACGGTACCCAGACACCTGCCTTTTGCTTCACAGGAGTATTGTGAGAGTGCATTAATTAACGCTCGGAAACGCTCGGAGATCCTGGGATGGAAGGTGCTAATGAGTTGTAAAATATTATAATGATGATGCAGAATATTCACTCTCTCTTTGTAAAGAAATACTTGCATCTCCCCTTCATTGCTTTCATGTTTCTGGATGCATATTTTGCTATGGAAGGTAAGTCTGAGCAGAGAGAAGGATTGAACAAGGTAGAAAGCCTGCTAATGCTGCTGGTTTTCATGTGAGGGAACTGGTTGGTTTCATGTACTTCTTTGCTTATTGAATTTTCTTTTTGTCTCTCTGATGAACCCCTACTTCAATGGCTTGTTGAGAATTCTCTGAACGTTGAGAAATGTCAGGGGAGAAGATTTTTTTCTTCAGATTGCCAAGGCCTTCATTTGCATCCCCTAAATCAATTCTCATACATGATCAAAGCAGTTCTGGAAATTTTCAAGTGAGAGGGAAAAGCAGTCCTGTAATTTTTTCTCCTCTAAAATATACTGTCAGGTTCCAAGGCATTAATAATAATAATAAAGTCTTAATCTACTGAATCTAAAACCATTTGAGTTTTATGCCTGTGTTCAGAGTGTGTATATTGGGGGCAGCAAGACTAGAAAAGATCTAACAGATCCCCTGTGTGTGTTTCGTTTTCCAGCTGGCAGGGCCATTACTGTGGCATTGTGTTGTGGAGTTTTCTTTTGAATGACACCAAAGATGCCACTACTGCCTGTTGCCTTACAAGAGTGTTCTGGGGTTTCATACACCTCGTTGTGCAGAATCAATCCTTTATATTCACCCCGAATTATCTTTTTCTTAGTCCCATAATTGTTTGTTCTTCAGCCATGTCAGAACCAGAAAACACCAAAATTCAAATTCCCCAAATACTTGGTGATTGTCCTGCTGCCTTTTCCAGTGGGGATAGGAGCAGCTAGAGTGGTGCTGTTACAGCTTCTCAGAAGCTGCTCTCTTATTGCCCTCATTTAATATTTTGCTTGGGTGTGCATGCAGCTCTCTCATGAACTTAATTACTGCATAGTCTCTATGGCAATTGGTCCCTTCTCAGATGTGGTTTGAGGGCAGCTGTGATAAACTGGTGGAGGAGCTAAAGCTGGATTTTAACTTCCCATTAGAAGAAATCATCATCTGCAAACACAGTACTATGCAGACATTAATTGCACTGAGATGAAAAACAAGCCCACACTTGGTTCCACCCTCTTTAAATAAAGATAACCATTTTCTTAATGCAGTTCTAGGCCATTTGAAGTTTGGGCTCTTTCCCTGTATGTCCCCCTTTAAACAAGAGTCCAAGTCTAATATCCAGAAGTAACAGTGCATATTCTGCATGTATTCAAATTTGTTTATGATCGTGAGCTCTAACAAGCAGATCCAGATCTGCTGTTGATGTACGCGAGCATGTCCTGCAGCTCCCTGTATTCACAGCGTGCATTGCCTGCCTTTCAGGAGCAGGCAAATGCATTCATTTTTCCTTATCACCCTATCTTTTCTCTTCTGGCTGCTCAGCTCCACTCTGACAAGCACAATAAATGTGTCCTCCTGGGTCCTTGCAAGCCAGGCATTAGTCACACTGTGCATTTCAAGGACATCAGGCCGATAGGTTTTCAGCTGAAACAGAAAACATGTTCTGCCAGGAGCCATTTGTTCCAGTTTTGTTGCTTACCAATAAAATAAAAATCAATGGTTTTTTTGGAACCTGAGAAGCAGGTCAGAGAGTAGGAGGGAGATAAGTGGTAAAAGGAAGGTGCTGAAGTTAGTTCCCTGAATTCCTCTGAAATAATGGCATGTGGCATTTGGGATGGAGTGAGGATCTCTGTCAGCGTGGGAAATGCAGTTTCCTCGGGCAGACAGGAGGAGCAGGACAGCTCTTGCCTAACAGCAAACAGGACTGGTGCACAGCAGGTCCCACACTGGGAGATTGAAATCAAATTGAGTTTTGTGAATCAGAATGAGGGGATGTTGTATTTGCCGCACTTCCAGAGTGAGTGCCAGTGGACCATCCGTGGTGACAGGGATCAGGATTCCATGTGGCTGCCTCACCTCGTGTGCGGGGCCCGTCCTGTTGGTATCAACCTCTCAACTGCCAGTTCAAATCCCTCAGTCATCCAGGGAAACAAAGCCATTGAAAATCCTAACATACAGGCTAAAGAAATGTTTGCTTTACTGAATCAGTGCCTTAGTCACAACTGACTCGGAGGAGTTCTGCTTAGAAAGTGAAATGCCATCAATGCCTTCTCCTTCCTTGGAAATTTCCCAGTTTCAGCATGACTGATTCAGCTGATTAATTCATCTGAGCTGGTAGTGTCATTGTGTAATAAAGAAGGTTTACCTGAACATAGCATTTCTTCTCTTAAAAATGTTTCTTCTTCCTAATTCTACAGAATCCAAACAATTTAAATGAGTCCTGATGGTAACACTCAAGTCCCCTTCTCAGTGTGGTCCGTGGTGCTGTGCTTTCTCCTGTTATAATGCGTGATGCAGTCCAAGTGAAATGCAGAGCTCTTTTAAAATGTGGGTTTGCCACACCTAATGATAATTTATTTTGCAAAAAATGTTTTAATAGAGAATGTGTATGTGAATGCTGACTGACCAGACATTCAGACCTCTTCAGCTACCTTTATAGTGACATTAAAGCTCTGTCCATGGTTAGATTCCTAATCAAAATCCAGTATTTGGGTTAATACTGGGTACGTGTTACACCATGTATTCATCAAGGGGATATAACTGATGAGATCTTGCCTGACAGATCTTTACTGAGGGGTGGTTCTCACTCAGACACTATGTAGTAAGCCTAGTGTGAGAGTCACACAGTGCTGGACAGTCCTACTCTCCATACAAAAGGAAAACACATCATGTAGCACCCTGTCAGCTGAAGCTGCGTTGGCAGAATGTGAAGACTCAGCTCTCTGGCAACAGATGGGCTCCAGGCTTCTTCTGACATGATCTGCCATCCAGCATATGTTAGCCAGGCTGAGAAATCAAGGAGGTTTAGACTGAGGCTTTAGCTTTATTTAAAAAAAGAAAGACATCTTAGCTCTTGATAGAGCAGCTGCCCTGCAGTCAATGGAATAAATGTGGAGTAATTGGCTAAGGGAGAGCTCCAGAGCACAGGAGAGCGACTGGGGATGCTCACGGTCTTGGGCCTCAGGGTGTGGCTCCTCAGGTTCCTGCTCTGCTCTGCAGGCACTGTGCACAGCAAGGAAAAGTGGTTGGTTTTGAGGGTGGAAGAGGAAGAAGGTTTTTCCTCTGGATCCCCACATGCACTGCCTTGTGCAGGCCAGAATCTGTCACCTGGCGAGACTGGGAGGCTGCTGCAGGGCAGCCAGGAGGTCGCTTTCTCACCTTTGGTTTCTTCCCATCTCGAGTGTGAGGTGAGCAGGTAGTCAGCCCTGGGCTTGCCTCTGGAGGGAGGAGGCAGCTTTTCCAGCACACATCAATCTTGGTATTTAAATTGCACAGAAAATAAGGAAACACCACATCTCTAGGATCTTGAACATTCTGGACTTTATTTTTATTTTACTGTGGGAGTGAAATGGCTAATAGGTACAAAGCATGAGTAGTCAGATCTAATTATAAAATAAATTGGTTGCATTTTAATTGTCAAAACTCAGATCATGATATTGATCATTTTTTTCCTTTGTTGAAACATTTTCTGATTGAAATTTTTGATAGTAGAGCAAAGAACTTTTCTATTATAGGATAAGTTCTGTGCAACGTAATGAAAATTCTTGATTTAGATAGCACTTGGAAATTTTTCCAAATAGAAGTAACCTTTTGTCATAGAAGTCACTACACTAGAAGGGTTTATTACTGTGCAGAGCAGACAGTGCTGCACCAAGGTGTGTTTGGACACATTCCTGCAGGATTGCACTTTAGAGCTGGGGAAGCAGCAAGACAGGGGTACTGGGCTAATGGTTGGGTTTGATGGTACTAAACGTCTTTCCCAACCTAAATAATGCTGTGATTGTTTGTACCTGATGCGCGTAGCACCAGGTGTTGGCAGTTTGTTCCATACCAGCTGCGGGTTTGTGCATCCCGTTCCCTGTGTGTCCTTACCTGTCTGCCTTCGGCATCAGCTTTGGGTTGGGTAAAACCCAGCGGTTTTGTCGGATTTTGTGAAGGGATGTGTGAATGTTAGGGCAAAAGCATTAAAATAGCTTTATATGGGGTTAATTATTTCTTAGCTAGCTTCATAGGGGGGTTAACTCTTTCTAGCGACTTGGGGGCTTAATCAGCATTTATTAAACCAGCTGTGTGAGGCTCCGGAGGGGCATCAACTTAAATCAGCTGTGTGAGGCTTTGGATGGGCACCAATTTAAATCAGGAGGGGCATCAACTTAAATCAGCTGTGTGCGGCTTTGGAGGGGCATCAAATCAGCTGTGTGAGGCTCCGGAGGGGCATCAACTTAAATCAGGAGGGGCATCAATTTAAACCAGCTGTGTGCGGCTTTGGAGGGGCATCAATTTAAACCAGCCGTGTGCGGCTCCGGAGGGGCACCAGGTTCCCTCACCGTGTGACGCGGCGGGGAGGCCCCTCTGCTCCCTGGCCGCCGTCCGGCTCAGCCTGCGGTAAGAACCCCAAGGGAGCCCGAAGCCGCGGAGGCGCTCGGGGCCCGGCGGGCGGGAGGTGCCCGGGAGGGAAGGAGCGCCCCGGGAGGGAGGGAAGAAGCGGGAGGCGCCCGTGAGGGAGCCATGAGAAAGGGAGCGGGAGGCGCCCGTGACGGAGCCATGAGAAAGGGAGCGGGAGGCGCCCCCGAGGGAGCGGCGGTGCCGCAGTGCCCTCAGCGCCGGGGGCGGGGCGCGCCGCGGCCCGCGGGGGTCCCCAATGGGCTCTCCCGGCCC
>WBMY01002323.1:20018-65192 GCA_013397315.1 Donacobius atricapilla | reverse complement strand
CCGGCCGGGGATGCGCGGCCGCGGCGCTCGCTGTGCCCGCCCGCCGGTTACATAACGGGGCCCGGGGCCCGCGGGGGGCGGCACTTGTTGCCGGGAGGGTCCCGCGGGCAGAGCCGGCCGGAGCGGGGCCGGGCAGAGCGGGAGCGGGGATAAAACCCCTGGGCAGCCGGGCCGGGCCGGGCTGGGCCGGGCGGGCTCCGTTCTGGATGAGCCGGAGCCGCGCTGGGCCGGACCGAGCGGGTTGGCGATGTGAGCGCGGGCCTGGTGCCTATTGATTGATCCCGAGGAGCAGCAGCATCATACGCATTGCGGGGCTGCTCCCCGGCAGGCTTCAGCGACAGGCTCCGAGGCGCTTCCTCACCTGAAGGTTACCCCTGGCATCGGGAATGCTGTTTCTGCAAGATTCGGCTGATCGCGTGATGAGATTTAAGAGTGTTGAATAGGAGCGTATGTTAGAAGTGCGGCTGTAAAATGGCTTAGAAATACGTTGAAGGGAAGTTCTTGATCTAAAAATCAGTCTGTGATGGACATATCTTGCTGCAGTTTCCCTACGTGGGATGAAGAAGCTGATGCTGTAGTATGTCAGGGGAGTCCTCTGCCAGGTGTTCTGACAGTGGCCATCATTTACCTGTGCAAGATCTCTCAAGTACAATCTGTTCACCAGCCTTCCTGGAGTTGTTAAATGTAGTATTTACTGCACCAGTACACAAGCATAGTATCTTTGAATTCCATTTGAAATTAGGAATAAGATTAAGATCAAAAGCCATTTTCTAAGAAAGCTGCTTGGAAACAAATAGCAAATTTAGGCAGCATTACCCAGCACTGTAGGCAGATTTTCTGCAGCTTGTTGGAGGCAGTACCTGTTTTCAGTCAGATCTGCAGGGCTGCTGGACTGCAGGTCCTGATCTGTTGAGCTTCATCACACATAACTGAGTTATAGAATGAGGGCTAGTTCTGCTTAGTGGGTGCAGTTGCCTTAGTCCGTGCAGCGTTTTGGCTGCTGTAGGCCTGTTAATAATGTTCTGTGGAGATGCACTTAGTGACAAGTAAGCTCTGGAGGACACCTGGAAAGCTGCAAGGGCTACTCGTTTTCATTTCCCTGTTGTTAGGAAAGGCATTTGTTTGGCAGCATTTATGGTGAGCTTTCCATTTTGTGCTGTGTTACCAGTTCCATTTTTTTTTTTTTTTTTGTTCAAGTACAGTTGAACTTGCCGGTTCTGCCATTCCTGTGGTTGGAACAGGGGAGTGAAAAGTGGTTTCTTTTTTGATGATGAAAGGGAAATAGCGTTTGGGGGATGCAATCTTGCGCCAAAGGCAGGTGTGAGCTAGCTGATCTCCCATCTTCCCTGTCGTTATTTTAAGGGGTGCAGAGAGTGATTTTGGGTTCTAAAGAGGCACTTTTTCTGTCCAGCTGGTGCAAAACTCTTAATCTAATGGAATTTGTTTTGTCATTGTTCAAGCTGACCCCAGTATTTCTCAGCTTGTTGCAGTGGGAAAGCAGTAGGTATGGAGGCTGTGTTTGTGGGGGAAGCAGTTGGATGTCTCTGACCAGAGCTGGATGTGGAGTGGAATGGAGGAGTTCCCCGGGGAGGAGGCAGCTCAGGGCTGCTGCCTCCGCGGGTCCTGACCAGGTGGAGCAATAGAGCTCTGTTGTCTTGGGGCCCTTCCAGCTCACTATCATTTAGGAGGGGTATTGATGAAAATAAAACTATCTTGAGGAAGCTTTGCTGATCTGTGATTATTTCAGGAAGTTATGTGGTGCTGTGAATGTCTTAAATCCAAACCACAAACCACTTTGTTACTACTACAGTCTTGCTGCAGATGTTTCTTTGACACAGGAACAACCTTTTTAATAGAGGGCTGGGGATTAGGTAGGTTTCTTTCTCCTTTCTGGAGGCAGGGAAATATAACACCACCCTAAAGCATTATGTAGAGACAATTTGGCTATTTATGGGGCCTGATTTTTTTATTCTTCAAGTATTTATGAAAGTAAGAAACCACTGAGAAACAAGAGAATTAATCAGTACTAGACCTCTCTGCAATAGTGCTTGGGAAAGCATTATATACAGCCACCTGGTCATGCAAACAATTTTAATCTTTTCCTGTATGTGTTATTTAAAATAATGCCCTGCTGTGGAAACTGGAATGGAGGAGAGATGGTCTGGGCAAGCATGGTTTACATGGTGGTTGGAACACTCCCGTGTTACCTGGCTGCAGGTTGTGCTGTCTGTGCTGAGTTAGCAAAAGTTTGGCAACAGAAACTTCTCTAGACTTAATACATGTGTCTTTGGTTTGAGGTCAATGTTTCTACAGACACAAAATCACCAGTTGGAGATAATTGTGAAGATTTTTTAAGGAGAAGGGAAGAATCTGGGCTCATGGGCATGAGTGTGTCATGGAAGTTAGAAAGGTTGCCGTTAAACCCAGGTCAGTCCGCAGCTCTGCATAATGTGGACATCACACAGTTTACAATCCTGCTGTTCTGCAAAAAGCCCAAGCATGTGATAGGTGAGTGGCTTGTGCCTCTGAGATTGTTCTGCAGAGAGGAAAAAACTTCTCTAGTCATTAAAGTTTTCTGAACAAAAGCACTTTTACCATTTTTCTGAGCCTTATCTCGCTCTCTTTAGTTCCACTGGGAGAAGTCTGAAACGTGGTTTATGGTGTTAAGGGCCAGATATCTTGTAGCATTATCATTGTTGTCAAAGACAGAAATGATACCTCAACATGGGAGAATTCAGTGAGGCGGAAGCCTCGGTCTTAAATAAATCTTGTTTTGCACTCTAATTTATTTGTTTTGTACTGATTGACTGGCATTGGCTTCTGTCGGGACTAAACCTCCTTAGGAGCCTTTAGAAGGGATTATTGGAAACCTCAGTGCCTTTGAAGAAGTGTCTGTCTGTCCTTTGTTTATAGCATTAGGTCTCATCTCACTTGCTTTGTGTCTGATTGAAAACAAGTTGCAGCTACTGCTCCCAGTGGGTTTCCCTGTTTTTAAATGGAGTCAACAAGGAGAGCCAGAAGTGCCAGCTACACTGGGGTGATGTTTGCTGTGTTTCTAAATACTGTTTCCTTTCAAGGAGTGAAGTTTATAAATATGACAACAGTTAAAAGGGAAGGGGCTTCCACTCTTGCACTACAATTAGCAACATTTAAGACAACATTTATTAATTTAGTGTTTGTAGTTAAAGGCTTATGTTTGTATTTCAGTCTTCTGTTTAGTGTAAAACATTTTAAATTTCACTTGAAATTAAGGCTTTGTTGTCTTAATCCTATTTAAACTGTTTTGTGGTGGAATCTTTGTTTTCTCTGCAAGGCTTTTATCCAAATTCAAATTTGGTCAGTATATCCTCTGTCTAAGGTCTGTGGTGCTCTGAATGTTTCTTCTGTTGCAGTTGTGGATAGTAAAAATTGCAAATAGTTTCTAATCAGTCATTTGCATGTCTCTTAGTTTCATCAGGCGTATAGCAAAACTTCCCTGTATCTTTGCACAAATAAAATCAGATTTAGGCAACTGGTTCAGTGGAGAACAGGAAACTTTCTGTAAGTGGTGATGAACAAGTCATTTTTCTCTCTACAAAATACAGTTTAATAAAACCCTGTTGAATCTCTTCAGCTGTTGGTTTGAATGTGGTATTGGAAGAATTAGTGTTAATTGTATAGGCTGATAGTGTGGGCAGCTGATGGTTTATAAACATGACCTTGTGCTCCAGTATATGGCAGTTGAGCTTCCAGAGAGGAGTTACAAGTGCTCCTTAGCGGTGGGAAAGAATCCCAGACAGATGTGAAATCGTGGGATGGATTTCAGCCGGGAGCCAGGGAGGGTAGTGGTGCATGTCCATGCCCTTAATCCCTGACCTGGGGCATCTCCTGGATATTCCAGGGGAGTCTCCTGGGTTCGCTCCCTCATGCTTTGCTGCTGCCTTCAGTTCCCAGCGGGGGAAATGGTAGTTTGTCTTGGAGCCTCATGCTGTGCGTAATTTCCATGCTCTCAAGAAAGTCAGCGTTCAAGCAGAACTTGTGTTCAGTTTTATCCCACTGTTTGGATCCGGTTGTAGAACAATGACTCTTGATAAAATTCTGGGTTCGAGAAGACCCAGTTAAATAAATACAATACATCTTTTTGTCAGACCTTCAGGACAAGTACAGTACATCTTTTCATCACCACTGCTTTATTTCAAGGTGCCTCTATCCAAAGTTAATGCTGGCTCTTTTCTCCTGGAGGCAGGAACTGTGAGTGGCAGGCTGGGCAGGACAGACCACAATTGTAATCAGGCCATTCCTCATTCAGCTTTACTTTCAGGGTGGAGAAGGCATATTTTATTGTGTAGCTCTTCACTCCTTGGCTGGACTGTATTTTTCTGTGGTCAGGTACTACACAGACTTGTTCTTTTAATGATATGGCTTGAAATTTCGTCAGAGCAGTACTGAATTACAACGGTTTAAGGTAAGACACGTTGAAGGTTTTATTGTCTCACTGAAAGGCATCCTTGTAATCTCTTGCATCCGGAGGAAGACAATTAAGCAAAAGATAGGCAGTAATCAGTTTTTGTCAGACCTTCAGGACAAGTACAGAACTCTTACCTAGTTCATCTACTGCAGTTGAAGTGCAGTTCATCTGTATTAAGACAGAATATAATTCTATTTTTATGAATTTTTCAAGGAATTTTTCATGAGGTCTCAAAGGTACATTTTCAGAATGAGGATTCTGTATTTACTGTCGCTAGATTGAACAAGTAGCTTTCAAACTCTGGTACTTGTTATTGAGTTTAATATGTTTAACTAGTTAATTCTTAAGAATTTATTTTGACATGAATCATCTTGATTCAGTTCTAACAATATGCAGCATGGCTAGACAGCACTGTATATTAGAAGAAAAAGGTGTTCCAGCTACGGGCCTTTCTGCGTGAGGTGTGTTTAAATCTTTAGTCGTGTAGGTGCCAGATCCCCTTTAAGTCAAATAAACTTCTGAGTACTTGTAAGAAGATAATAGAAGTCCTCAGAAAGGACTTTGATAAGTACATTTAATTTTAGTATTTGCTTTCGAATTGCAGAACTGAATTAATCTGATTGTCTTAATAGCTTTTGATGAAAGTTTCCATAGTAGCCCCAACCCCGACTGCCCTGCCTACCCGTTCATTTGCATTCATTCATTCTTTGGGCAGCAGGAGAAGGTTGCTGCTGGCTATCTGCTGGATGTGTTCTGCAGCATCAGCCGTGGCTCTTGGGAAGGCAGCAGCCTTGCTTTGAGGAGCATTCCCCTTGCTGCAGAGCAGCCAGGCTGCTCCCTCTGGCTCCGGACACCCCGAGCACTTCTACCTGGGCAGGTGGTGTTTTCAGTCGTGGCGCTGGAGGCAGTTCCTCCCCTGTGGCAGCAGGTACCTGCAGAGGAGCCGAGCTGGGAGGTGGCTGCTGCTCCCCTCTGGGCTGTGATGGGCCAGCCCGGGCAGCAGCGAGGGCTCTGCAGGAGCTCCTCCATCCAGGGACACCCGGGAAATGCCCCTGCCTGGCTGGCCTTGGAATTTTTGTGCCCGCCGAAAGCCAGGCTGAGATCTGCGAGCTGCCTGTGCCAGCACGGCTCCCCACGCTGGACTGGACTAAATGCTGCTTGGGATTTACAGCAGATTCCAGCTGAGGCGCTTACAAATAGTGTGAATATTGTATTTCAAGGAAACCAGTGCAGTTTATCCCAGTTAATGGCAAGAGATTAACAGCTCAGGGCACTTCGTTACTGTCAGCCTTGGAAGAGGCTGATGTGGTTTGAAATTACCAGTCTGGCTTTGAGCAACTTGTGTAGATTGCAGGAGTTTTGTGACAATTAAATTACCCCTCCACGTTTTTGTCCCTCTTCTCAGTCCAGCATTTAATGCTGTTTAAGCAGCTGAGATCAGGATAATACTTGGTTCAGTTTGATTGAAGGGAAGCAGTGATGTATTGCTTGTAAGCTGTACTTCATATTTCAAATGCTAGCTTGAGAATTCCTTCCAGTGTGTGGTTATGCTGAAGTCAGGAGATCACAAATAGGGATAACGGGCCTTTCCTGGATATTCAGCAGTAAGTTTGGTGTTTTAAAATCCAGCGATGTTTAGCCTTCATACACACAAAGGGATTTAAGCTTTATGTTTTAAAATCTAGTGATGTTTTAGCCTTCCAAAACACAAAGGGGTTTAAGCTTTATGATTTTATTGTCTGCAGCACAATAAAAGGACATGACTTTGCTTTTAACTGGGCCTGTTGTTTGAAGGTTTGCTAGACTCTGCAGATGCTCAGCATACTCATAATTCTGTTCATATGTGGTTACAGTACTTCAAGGTTTATAGAACTCCCTACCCAGCAGTAGTGGGATTTAGGAGGTTGCTAAATTAGGAGAAGGTTTCTCAGAACTTTAAAAAAAAAACCCTAAGTATTTTTGTAATCCACATTCAGAAGCATTAGAATGGAGATGGAGGGTTTTTTCTGGCAGAGAACTGTTCTGGTGTTTTATACCACATCCTTGCAAGGATGAAGACGAACGGATAAAAGGACTCAGATTTTCAATTGGGGTATAACTGTCCCGGATGTAGTGACAGAAAAATGCACGATTGTGAGCTCCTTGTGCTCCTGAAGCCAAAGCTGTGTTGGTGAGATGGTTTTCTGGAGACCGGGTTTGAATTGTGGGTGAGGGTTCCATGGGAGCCTGACACCTGAGCAGTTCTGGCGCGTTCCCTGGCGGGGAGGAACCTGTGTTAGAGCCTGTGAGCAGGTCTGTTGTGAGCCCTTCCTGGGCGGTGCTGCAGCCCTGAGCTTCTCTGGGTGAATAGAACCCTGTGCTTGGCGTTTGCTGCCCCTGTGGTGTGCTGCAGATTGGAAGTGTGCCTGTGTGAGAGTACTGAGGCAATAAAGAGAGCGTTGCCATATTAAATAAAACCACATGGACTAATTAAATACAGTTTGCATGAAAACAGTTCCTCATGAGTCCTTTCTTGCTGCATTGTTATGGATGAAGATGATATATCCTGTCTGCTATTGCTACTAACTAGTAAAAGATTGCAGATGAAAGCATATTGGGAGTATTATGGTTTCCTGTATGAGTTCTCTAGGTTTAATCATTTATTGAAGTGTCCTTTTATTTCACTGTGTTTTAATTCCCCCTAGGTAAGCATATGGCTCATGACATGAATCCATTTTAGTTTGTTGAAGAGGGAGGATTCAAGTCTGGGTTAGCCTTCCATCTCTGCCTGTTTTAACAGCCTGCTTATGAAATTCTTTAGGGGTGAAATAGCAGGACTCAGCTGTGTGATAGTGTTCAGGCTGTAGCGTATATTTTGCTGTAATTGCACACGCACACATTTTGTAAGTTTTAAGTTCTTGATTTCCTGCAGACCAAAACCTGGGTGATGTTGCCTGTGGAATGCTCTCTGGTGTGTTTGTTGTAACCTCTAGCAAAGCATTTCCTGTATTTCACTGTGCATCCTTTGCTGACGATTACCTGGGTTTGTCTGGTAAGGAGCAGGTTTCAGGCCCTGTAGGGTGTTTCCAGTAGGCTCTAAGCAGCTGGATACACACAGTCTTCCAGAACTGCATTTGGGAAAGTGAAGGAAAAAGGAAACTTGACCACCCAGGAGCCACTCAGGCAGTCACACTCCAGCCCCTGAGCTGGGGATCTGAGCATAAAGCTAAATATTTAATAATTAAGGAACTCTCCTACTGGATTGTCACAGAGTAGATGACAGCCTAGTAGAAAAGTGATTTGATCTTGCATCTTTAGTGATGTAGTAGAAAAGCCTCTTTTTGAAGCTGACAAGGAAAGATACTACATTTCCCTGCGGCAGAGGAAGACCAGTCACCTTGGGGCAGGCTCAGGTGGTCAGTGTGAGGCTCTTTGTGCAGAGGTGAAGGATGGTCTCGTGAGATTTTTTAGTGGAGTTTCCCAGTCTCTTAAAACAACTACTAAAGAAATGGAGTTTGATCTCTTTTCCACGTGTTTTAACAGCAGTGAAACCCCCTGGACAGGACAAGAAGCTGACATGAGAACAAGTCTTTGTGTTCTGAAGAATAGTCCAGCAGCTGTATCGCAAGTTTTCCATGGGGAGAGCAGAGTGAAAACAAACCCTGGTGTTTGGGGGTGGCCAGGCTTCCCTCATGGGGTGCTGACCGAGGTTTTGCTGGTGTCACACTTGGCACTGATGGCAGCAGCTCCCCATCGCTGTTAGCAGGATTTTGAATTGCACTTCAGGGGCATCTTAAATCCCAGCATAGTTAGAAACTAATTTAAATTCTCTGAGTTACTTTTGGAAAGCCTACAGGGAGACTCAGCTCTTCTGAACATACTTAGCCAGGATTTTGTCTCAAATATTTTAGTTTATTAAAACCTTGATTCAGAATTATAAAAAAGGAAAATAATGAAATTAGTATTATAAAGCATTTTTAACGGCATTGTTGGTTTTAAATGTTTGACTATACTTTGTTTTCCTTTCAGTTAACAAGCATAAGCCATGGATTGAAACAACCTATCATGGCATAGTTACAGAAAATGACAACACGGTGCTCTTGGACCCCCCTTTAATAGCCCTGGACAAAGATGCACCTCTGCGTTTTGCAGGTAAAGAATTCATCTGCATTTCTGTTTGCAGATGTGGAAATGCTTTCTGGGGGCAAATGTTCTGTGTTCGTGTGTTTTCCCTTACAGTAGCGTAACATTTCAAAGCTTTTAGATCCTAGGAAATGTGTGCATGGACCAGTGTTTTATTTCAGGTTTGCAGCTGTATCCAAGTATCCTAACCAGAAAGTACTTTGCTTCTTTCAATTTTGTGTGTACGTGGTAATTTTTCTGGTGTTTTATTTTTGTTTTGTTTTCATAGTGTCTATCCTTTTCCTCAATCCTCTAGATTCCACATTTCACAGCACTCAGCGTGGGAGTTCTGGAACAATGATTTTCTTACCATTCTGAAGAGAGTTTTGGTTTCCTTAGTGTTTTTTATTTGTGTCTTAATAGAGTGAAAATACTAATTAGTAGAATTAGGATTGCATGTCTAAGATAAGCCTGCTTAACAGTCTAGGGTATTTTCAAAACTGAACAACTTCCTCTGGCTGAAGAAAAGGCTTTTTCTCCTCTAGCAAAGAATATAGAGAATGATACACAAGATATTTGCCAAGTGTGGGCTAATTCTTCACTTCGAACATAGGACTGACATTTTTCTTATAAATTTCTGCAGCAGATTTTTTCTGAAAACTTTTGTTTAGGAATACTGCATTCATTAATTGGATGCAGTATTATGGAAAGTCGTTTTTTAATTTGACAGTGTTAGGTGTGTTTGAGGAATACCATTGGGTATCTGCAGGTATTTAAATTACTTGTAGTGGATAACACAAGCTTAAATTGGATATTTGCAGCAGCTTATTTGGTTAAGCAAAATGTGAGAGTTAAGAATCATAGTGAAGTACCTGAAGAATGTGACGTGAGCCATTTTTGGGAGCATTGCTTAGCCTGGCTTCATGGAGGAAGAGACAGGAGAGTGATTAAATTAAATTAAGAGCCATTTGAAATGTTCAGCAGCTGACTGCATTGAGTGCTGCAGTTTTATGGCAGTTTGGTCACAATTTTCTTGAGGTACTGCTTAAAGTAACAGTTTTATTGCATTATCATAAGGCTGTAATTATCTCTAGTGAAGTTGAAGATAACGCCAAACCTCTGAAATTCAAAATTCCTCATGTACTAGGTACATATGGCAGAGGCTCTTCTGCTGTCTTAACTGGAAATAAAACTGCTGTCTGTGTACAAAAAACTTCCCTTGCCAAACGAAGACGCTTGTGTTGGGATACACAAAATCTGTTAATTAAAAAGAGGAAGGGGAGGCCTGACTTGTGTTCCCAGAGATGGGGAGAACATGAATCACCTCTTGCAGTTCTTAAGTGCTTTAAATGTAGGTGCTGGTAGTTCAGCAGCATTGAACAGATCCTGAAAATGGCAGGTTTATACCTCTTGGATAGGAATGTTTTCAAGAAAGTACTGTGAGTATCTTCAAATACTATGTTTGCAGAGGAAAATCCAATGTCAAAGCATGTTTTAAATGAGACTTTTCCCATTGGGTTGATCTAAATTGTATAAACATGCTTTCATTAAATGAACATTTTTATCCACCAGAAATTGTATGAACAGAATATATTTGTATAAACAACATGTTTTGGCTTTCAAAAATAGACATTTCCTTAACAGCAGCAGCAGACCAATGGATTGAAAGAAATTAAGTTTTGAGTATGGCACATGAAGGTTGTAAAGGAGTTCTCAGTAGGAGACTGCTGGGTTTGAATTAAACAGATGTTGAAGGAGAGTGCCCTGGGGATGTCTGGAAGTGTTGGTGTGCCACTGGATGGAACACTCCTGGATGGGAGCTGTGCTGGGAGCTCTGCTCACACCCTGGCACCCTCCCTGCCCTGCCCAGCCTGCAGGAGCTCTGCTCACACCCTGGCACCCTCCCTGCCCTGTCCAGCCTGCAGGAGCTGTGCTGGGAGTTCTGCTCACACCGTGGCACACACCCTGCCCTGCCCAGCCTGCAGGAGCTGTGCTGGGAGCTCTGCTCACACCCTGGCACACACTCCCTGCTCTGCCCAGCCTGCAGGAGCTGTGCTGGGAGTTCTGCTCACGTCCTGCTCACTCCCTGCTCTGTCCAGCCCCGGCTGGGCCTGCCGTGGGAGGAACCCACGGGGCACTGCTGTGCTTCCATAGCAGAACAGAGCAGTGCTCAGGATGAAATGGCTGCTTCAGCCCTTACTGCTGTATTCCTACTTAGAAATCAAATTTATTCATGCTTTAAAAGGCTGGGTGTTTTAATTAATTGTGCCCTCTAGCTGAGCTGTGAAACTTCTGAAGTGTCTGCAGGTTTAAAATACTTTTAAGTAGAGCTTTTTTGCTTTATTTCGATTTTGAGCATGTCGAAACATCTCGAAAGGAGTTCATTTAGATGCTTTGTAGTATGTGAACTGTGGGGCAAGTAAAAGTCACATTTTATTGCTTTGCTCACTCTGCTGTGGGCAGGATCCTAAAATGCAGGTGTGCAAAAATAAGTGGGGTTATTTGGATGTCTGTTTCTCAGGTTATTTGTATGGTTTTAAATCTGAAATGACACACTTTTGAAAACAGGGTGAATATAGTCATGCCAACTTGCCTTGTCAGACTGCCTGGCACGTAGGGGCAAGATGGAATCAGTCTTCTGCACCATCACAGTTACAGATCTGCTGGAGAAGACAGTGACCAACCATTCTTGTACCTCAGTGAATCTTTTCTACATTACAAATTGAATCATATTGGAATTTGATCCTAAGTGGTTTTGCTGAAAAATAAAAATAAAATAAAGGACAGTTACATTTTTTATTGCACGTTTATTGTTTGTGCCTGAAATCAGTCTGATGGCTGAAGCTCTCAGGCAGGGATTTCCCATTTGCTGTGCATAAAGGAACTGAATTTCTCATACATTTGAAACAGACGCTGTTATATCTGGATGCCTTCACCCAGCTCAATGTGTTCTGTTCTGAGAGTGCAGTGGAGGGTCTCGGAGCCAGATGTTTGAAATGTTTCCCTTGGTTTTTTGATGTGCCTGTAACAGGGCTTCAGTCCTTCTTCCCCTACCCCTAGAGAAAACCACTTCTCAGCCACAGTCCTTTGTTTTCTTCTTGCTACTCTGGGATGCAAAGTAGTGTTTTGTGGGGGTTAGGAATTTTTAATTTCAAGCATTAATATGTGTAGGGCTTTGAAAAGGATCTTGCAGAATCTCTATTGATTCTTTAAAAAAACCCAGTGTGCAATTTTGAAAATATCTTGTTTAGCAGTTGGTATTAAAAAAAGAATAGGAGAAAACAAAGTCTTGATCGTAGGAATATTTCAAAATTCTGCAAATGAAAACGTGGAGTTAAATGATTAATTCATATTTAACATAACTAAAACTCTAAAATTGTTACAGCAGATCACCACTGGAATTTTAAAATACAGTTTTTCCAAAGCTTTTCTGTGTAATGTGTGCATCTTTGCCTTTTCCTTATTTGCTCCCATTCAACCTTTCCTGTTACTGACTTGGGTTTGTCTTTTTTCCCTTTAGAGAGTTTTGAGGTGACAGTCACCAAAGAAGGTGATAAAGGGTTCTTTCTATCCCTTTTATGAATATTAACCTACTAACTTTGATTATGAAATGGGGAATCAGCACTGAAACAGAAGATCCTGTCATGCTCTTTTTGTCCCATTTATTCTCCCAGTTTTTTTCTATTTTAAAATATATTGACAAAAAGTGTTATGTAACCAAACCCTTGGTTAGAAATATCTGTAAATCAGACATCCATTTGAACCATTTGGGGTTACTGTACATTGTGTGGACACTGAAGAAGTTGTTTGGGGAAAATTAGCATTTTCTGGTGTTTTCACTTCTAGATCACTTCTTTGGGACAGCTGAAGTCTTCCACATGCTTTGTGAAGTAATTTTGAAGTGCTGAAGCATTACAGCACCTTCCCTGCAGTCACCCTTCAGGACTGACTTCAGTGTTTAAAATATGAATGAACCCCCTTTTTTGAATACCTCTAAACATGTTTTCATTAAGAGTGTGTTGTTGGTACTAACAAACCACTACAACTATAATAGCAAAGTAGTGGGGTTGTTAGTGTAAGAAAATTCCCATCAAAATAGAACAAGTTGCA
Source organism: Donacobius atricapilla (assembly GCA_013397315.1). Lineage (NCBI taxonomy): Eukaryota > Metazoa > Chordata > Aves > Passeriformes > Mimidae > Donacobius > Donacobius atricapilla. The sequence continues at coordinate 52,534 of WBMY01002323.1, read as the reverse complement.
GAGGTAAAAACTCAGTGTAGGTGGTCAAACAGTTATTGAGTGGCTTTTGTTGTGTGCTGGGCTTAGCCAGCTGGAATCTTGTAGTGCAGCCTCAGGCTTCGATGTGTTTAAAAATGGTGTGCTGGGCACTTCTCTTCCAAGTTTGTAGAGTGAAGAGTTGGAATAGAGGAAAAGCCTTCTAAATCATTCCCTGAGAGCTTCCTTGACTGACATTTGGCTGCGTTAGTAGATAGCTGTTGAAATGGATGCCTGAGAAGTTGGTATTTCTACCTTTCTCATTCAGTAGTTTATTTTGATTCCCTGATTTTAGCCAGGTACATTGCACAGGAAGACTTTATCCTTTGATCTGTTGACAGAATTTCTGTAATTATTGTGCTGAACCTGTACTCGAAGCCTTTTCATCCCTTGACTTGTAACTGTGCATTTTAACCTCTTGCTGTGGTCAAAGTAAACCAGCTGCCCAGCTATTGCCAGTAGCTTGGCATAGAAGATATTACCAGTGGCCTTGGCTGTATGCTCACATAAGATCTACTCTTGCCCTAGAGCTGTCTCAAGTACTCCTGTGAAATGCCTGTCTACATTTCTCTTTTTCTCTTTTGTATTCCTGCATGAATGGATGCAAAGTAAACAAGTTGCTTGGAAGGCAGACGTTTGCTTCTTTTTACTAAAGTTCCCAGAATTCACCCATTTTAAAGCACAGTGCTCTTGCTTTGTCCACAGACCCTCACAAACCCCTGGCTGCAAAATATTTGGTCATTTATTTTAAAAATGTACCATCATGTTGACCATTTCTAACCTGTCTCTGCTTTAACTCTGTAGGTGAGATTTGTGGGTTTAAAATCCATGGGCAGAATGTTCCCTTTGAAGCAGTGGTAGTGGATAAATCCACTGGTGAGGGAATGATCCGCTCTAAGGAGAAGCTGGACTGTGAGCTGCAGAAGGATTACACCTTCACCATCCAGGCCTACGACTGCGGGAAGGGACCTGACGGAGCAAACGCAAAAAAATCCCACAAGTGAGTCGGCCTGGGCTGGGCTGGTCTGGGGGAAGTTTGGCTCCAGGGGTGTCTCCTGCTTCTCGTGATGTATGGGCTGTGTGTTGAGAGTAAATGTGAACCAAGTCTTGGTGCTGGAAGGCTTTTCATGGAAGCACAGGAAGGGTCAGCTTGGAAGGGACCACGCTGGGTCATCCGGGACAACCTCCCTGCTCAAGCAGGGCAATGCAATAACAGTAATAAAAAGAGCAGCCAAACGGATGTGAACTGCTTGGACATCCCTTCATTTGTATTTTGGGAGGTACTGCAGAGGTACTGCTTGGACATCCCTTGATGTCTCTGAATTTACATTGGAAAACCAGGTGGGGATAAAAGCAGGGAAACTGCTGATACACCTGAAATCTGTCTTTGAGTTGGTAGAGCTTGCATGGGATATCAGGCCTGGACATTGTCTTGGAATTCAGTTTCTAAATCCAAAAAACTGGTTCAAGAAGTCAGTCTGTATTAAGCTTAAAAAAATGCCAAAGCATTCATGTTTCTGTCATTTCCCGCCAGCCTCACCAGAGAATCCAAGATCAATAGCATGGGGCTCATCTCTGCCCTCCATTAAGAATGGGAACAAAGCAGTCTTTAGCTTATCTTTATTAAGGAAAAACCACAATATCAAATAGTCTCCAGAAAACCCACTTGAGAATAACTGTTTGACACTCTGGTGTAAACATCTGCAGAGCATGTGGGAGATGAGCAGTTGTGTGAAGCAAAGACGGGCAGAAATAAGATGGGGAATAAAGTTGCAGAGGTCAGCTTGGTGACAAACAAAACCCTGCTGTTCTATAACTATACGAGGGTTTGATTTTTATTTGCAAATAACCAGTGATAGTAAACAAAATGTAGAACTACGCTGAATTACATGGCAGTACACTGGAGAAACACCCACTGCTTTCCTAGTTAGGGTAGTTGAGATTGTTGGGTTAATTAGTCATTGGTCGCTTCTTTCTGAGAGCTGGAATGCTGAAGGAGGGCTTCATGGGGAAAAGGAGAAGCTGATTTGGCAGAATCTGTAATACCCTAAAAGCATTTCTTTGAACAGGAGAAAAGTGGCAATCATTTGGAGCCAGGTACAAATATTCGTGTTAATCAAACCCCAAACCTTCACATTCGTGGAATTAAGCGGAAGAAGAAAAGACAAATGTAAAATACGTTTTTTTCCTTGTTTAAAGTGCCCAGGAAACAGACCTTTAAACCAAGTTTCCCTTTCTTATTCCTCAGTTAGGCCTGCCTGTAATTCCTGCAGCAGATACTCCCTGGTGTATCAGTGCTGTTCACCTCGTTTCAGCGGTGTGTTACATGGTGTGGGAAGGCTGGTGGAGGTCGGTTGGAGTGAGGCCTTTGGAACACCCTGCACAGGAGCAGTGCAGGCTCAGGGCTGCCAGGCTGAGGCTGCCGTGGCTCTGCTCTGTGCCAGGGCTGGCAGGGGCAGGCGGTGCAGTCCCTGGGAGCCCGCGTGTCCTTGCAGGGCCACGGTGCACATCCAGGTGAACGACGTGAACGAGTACGCGCCGGTGTTCAAGGAGAAGTCCTACAAGGCCACGGCCGTGGAGGGCAGGAGGTACGACAGCATCCTCAGGGTGGAAGCCGTGGATGCCGACTGCTCGCCGCAGTTCAGCCAGATCTGCAGCTACGAGATCGTGACCCCGGACGTGCCCTTTGCCATCGACAAGGACGGTAAGGGGCGGGTGGCACTGCCCCACTGCCCCCCAAGCAGGAGTCACCCCTCAGCAGCGCCCGGGCCTTGGGCCTGGCACTGCAGAGCCAGACTCCGCGGGGTACCTGGCTTGCAGATGGGTTCATTCAAGCACATTGGTGGTACCTGCATGCATTTTGCAGCACTGACCCTGAGGAATTGTATTGATGTCTGACAATTGCCTTTTTTCTGTGTCAGGTTATATAAAGAATACAGAAAAGTTGAGCTATGGTAAAGAACACCAGTATAAACTGACAGTAACAGCCTATGACTGTGGGAAGAAGAGAGCTGCTGAGGATGTCTTGGTTAAAATTAGCATTAAGCCTACGTGCAAGCCTGGCTGGCAAGGTTAGTTCACTCTCTTTCCTCTCCGCTTTTAGCATTTGCTGGTACCTTCAGTTAAACACGAGAGATCTTTAATGGTGTTTCTTTGGATAAATATTCAGGTTGGAGCAAAAGAATAGAATATGAGCCTGGCACTGGTTCTTTGGCTCTGTTCCCTGGGATGCATTTGGAGACGTGTGATGAGCCAATAACCTCAGTTGAAGCAACGGTGGAACTAGAAACCAACCATATTGGTAAAGGCTGCGATAGAGACACCTACTCTGAAAAATCCATCCACAGGCTCTGTGGTAAGAAGGCTTTTGTTAAAACAAAAGTGGTCTCTCTTGCTTACTAGTTTTAATTTGAATTTTATGTTAGACCAGGATGAGTAGATCTGGTCTTCATTCGCACATAGTTTCCTTCAGCTCATTTCCTCGCTGGCAGCAAAAGGCAAGAAATTGCCTGAAGGTGATTTCTACAATAATTCTCAAATGTGGTAATCTGCTGCCTCTCTGCTGTCTTACGTAGACTAATAATGTCCGTTGCATGAGATTCCTGTTCAAGAGCTGAAAGAATTTGTGTGGAAGGGTATAGCCATTAAAGCCTCTGTTTTTCTGACCATGATGGATGTAATGGCTGCAATCGGAGAAATACGTGTTGAAAAACTAGAGAAAACCAAGAAAGAGTGGTTTGGAAAAAAAACAGTTAACTAGGATCAGTTAAATTTGTACTGTGCTTGCCCTAGGAATAAAGACCCTTGGCATCCACTTATGCTGCAGTTAAAGGTCTTACAAAAAGTCAGTGAGTCCTTTGTGGCCATATGGAAGAACTGAGATTACAGGATAAATTATCACTCGTGATTTACGTCTTCAACCTCAGTTGAAAGTAATTGAAAGTCTGAATAGCATGTAACCCCCGAGACCCAGGCAGTTCCTGATTGAGGTCAGTGTGACGTTCAAGGTACCTGCTGCTGCTGCTGTGAGCTGGATCACTTCTGGTGTCACAGCTAAGTACAGAGAAAGGCATCGTGCTCATGGCTCTGAGGGACAAGTGGCATTCATCAAAGGGTTCCTGAGATAGAGGCAAAATAAGATTCTACTGCTGTGGAGATTGAAACTCTTTTGCTTATTATGACATTAATTGCCTACTCAGAAGTCAAATTTGTGGAAGTTACCATGGTGTTAGATGCCTGTAATTAGTGCCACATAATTTAAAAGGAGAAGTGCTTGATGGCTGATGGCAGCGCATAATCCTGACAGTTGGTGCTGAGAAATTAGTGCTGAGATAAACAGTTGAATTTGAAATGGGTGGTGGTCTCCTCAAATTTCTGTTTCCATTTGAGCATTTGTGTTGCAGGTGCTGCTTCTGGCACAGCTGAGCTGCTCCCCCCTCCGAGCAGCGCTGCTAACTGGACCGTGGGGCTGCCCACGGATAATGGCCACGACAGCGACCAGGTCTTCGAGTTTAATGGCACCCAGGCTGTGAGGATTCCAGATGGGGTCGTCACAGTCAATCTCCAGGAGCCCTTCATGATTTCAGTGTGGATGAGGCACGGGCCCGGGACCAAGGAGAAAGAGACAATTCTGTGCAATTCAGACAGGACAGGTTTGTCAATACTTTAATTACAGTCTTTTGGGTTGGTTGGTTTTTTATGTGCTCTGCCAATATTTTCTCTACCTTAAGGTTTTCTTGGAGTTGAAATGAAGCTGACTTTAAAAATCACTGTTGTGCTTATGTTTAGGCTAGGCCTTAGATTGTGTAGTTTCAGATTGGGCAGACTTGTTTTTCTAATTCTATTTCAGTTTACATTACGCACTTCTTTTGCTGTGGTAGATTACTTATTCTGGCACTGCAGCCTCGAGTTTGCATCTCTAAAGATAGCCTTGTTCTTGATGCTGCCTAAAAACATTAAGACACACATATCAGGTCTAGTGACAGCATTTACTGCTTTGTCTTTTTTTTCCTTAGGAGGATATAATTTTCTTTCTCCAGAGATGAAGGGTTTTTTTTTTAATTCAGTGCATAATTTCATTCTCTGCTTATGACACAGAAACAATCATTTGGAAAATGCCGTTAATAAGAAGGAAATGTGATAACCCTGTTTCCATAATTGCCATTTGTAACAGAAAAAGCTCTTGTGTTTGTAAATAGAGCTCTTTCTCTCCTGCTGACAGGTTTATCTCTGGCTCTTCAGTGCTGTGCCTTGGTTTCGGTTGGGTTTGGGTAGAGACATGTCTGTCTGTTCTGCAGCCTCACGGGTTCTTTAAGAGTGTTTGCCCTCACTACTGCTGCAGATGTTTTACATTCCTCTTTCCATGCCTGATTTCCTTCTGCATTGATGACTGCCTGTCAGTTACTGTGGTGCTGACGGGTGCAGTTGCAGAGCAGGTGAAGTTTGGTGGCGAGGTTTGCAGAGAATAACGCTGTGAATTCAAACCGCAGACATGAACCGGCACCACTACGCCCTGTACGTGCACAGCTGCCGCCTGGTCTTCCTGTTCCGCCAGGAGCCTTCCCAGGGCAAGACCTACCAGCCCGCTGAGTTCCACTGGAAACTGAACCAGGTGAGCGTGGAGGGCTCTGCCCCAGCGCCAGGCCGGGGCCGGGAGGGCTGGCAGCCCTGGTGGTGTACCCAGCAATAAATACTCGGGCACTCCTGACAGCCTGCGCTGCAGAGCCCCGCAGTGCTCGTTCTGCAGGGGCAGATTCGGCTTCACCTGCTCCTCCGGAACATAGAGAATACAGCATCAGTCGTAGAGCTGGGACGTCAGTTGTCTTCACTAAATGCACTCTCAGTGGAGTGCATGAGAGAACAGGAGGGATTTATTGCAGGTTGTTTAGAGCATCTGAGTACTTCTGAGCATGTGACATTTTCTCAGCCCCCTGGATCTGTGATAAGTAGTTGTGTTTTTTAACAGTTGCTCTCAGCAAATACCTGTCCTTTGTCAAGTAAGGTCGCCTTATAACAGTTTTCAGGATGCGCATGCATGTAGATATGTATTTTTAGATTGAAATATGCTGTTATTTAATACAAAAACTAAAGGAAAGGAAGTATACACAGCTTCCTGTATTGGCAACAGAATAAAGCAACTTTTAATGAATGTTTGGCAGTCAGTTTGCTTTTCAGATGTGTGCCGTGTGTGAAAGATCAACCGTGTCTGTACAGGCTTGTATTGTAGGTTGTGGGTACATCTGCATGTATGTCGTTGTGAAACATGGCACCAGATCACTTACTGAACTGCAACAGGAAACAAAACCGGTAGAATTTTTAAAACTCTCCCCTCAGGTGTGTGACAAAGAGTGGCACCACTACGTGGTCAACGTTGAATTTCCCGCGGTGTCTCTCTACGTGGATGGTGTTTCCTATGATCCTTTCCCAGTCACTGAGGATTACCCACTCCACCCCTCCAAGATAGAAACACAGCTGGTGGTTGGAGCGTGTTGGCAAGGTAGCTATTTACAGTTGTTAATACTTCTGGTTAACTTTTTTTAATGAAATCTTTGTGGCTATCTAGAGGTACCCAGCAGATCTCTTCAGTGCGTGGAATATAACTTGTTTTGCCTCTTGCAGATCAGTTTTGCTCCAAGCTGGTATCAGATATTTCCTCCGAGTCATTTTTTCCATGAGTGCTTGTTTTCTTGTTGGCCACAGGTGTGTGAAATCCAAGGCTGCAGCAGCCTGTATCCCATCAGTGTGATTTTTGTCCTGGCCATGGGAATACCGATAGCTTATTTTTAATAACAGTTGTAACAATACCTCATACACTTCAGATTACCAGGCAGAACACTTCATCTCAAGTAGGTTGAAGAGCATCTTGTAGGAGGAAAAGTGTTCTCATCAGTGGAAGCCTGTCCAGCAGACAGCTTTGCAGTGCAACACAGCAGTGCTGTCTCGGGTATTTTACCATTTCTGCTTATAAAAATAGACATCTGCTTTATTGTCTGCCCTATTCAGGCTGCTCTAAATTACATATACTGCTTCTCTTCAAGGGGGGAGAGATTTTATGCTTTTGAAGACGTTCTTTTAACATTTCTTTTAAAAATTTAAAAGCCAATTTTCACTTTTGGTGCTTCCATCTGATAAATTGACTGCTTAATGCATGTGATTCTATTATTGATGAAGAAATCTGTGTTGATGATGGCTTCTTTTGATCAGCTTTCAATACCTTTTGGTGATTAGCTGTGCTTGGGTCTCACCCTAATTTCCCCTCAAATGGAGACAGTTGTTAGACCTGTGTTGTCACTAAAGGTGGTTTGTGTGAGGTTTCCTCTCTTGGTTCAGGTGTTCTGCAGCTCTTGCTGGTGTCACTGCTGCCTGTGTGTGGGGCTCTTTGGTGCCACAGCTGCTCTTGGAGCAGCGCAGGGATGTGTCCTCCCTGCATGGCAGCTCTTCGTGTTTCCAAGAACTCATAATCCTCGAGGAGCTGGGTCCAGTATAAGCAAACTTGGGGGGTTGTGCAGCTTTGTATTTCCTGGGATTAGAGAGTTTGCCAGATTGTAACGACTTGGTTCTTTCCCTGTTGTCCTATTCTTTGTCTTGCTTTTCTACAGAATATACAGGAAATGAAAATGACAATGAAACTGTGCCCGAGACCTCTGCAGGTTGCTGGAGTTTTATTCCTACTGTTTTATTTCGGTTTTAAGCCAAGACATTGCTTCATCTCACACACAGCATGAAATGCAGGCATTGCATTCGGGCCATTGACCTTCACATAATCCTCTCCTAGGCTTGTGTCTTCATTGTGCTTCTATTTGCAGAGCATCATCAGCTGACTTCCGCTTGGTTTTGGGGTTGTTTTTTTGTATGTTTGGGGTATTTTTTTGGTTGCATCCAAATGTACCTCCATGTACAAATCTGCAACAGTTTTGATTGCAGTGAAGTGGTGAAAAAAGGTCGCTGATGTAAAATATCAGCTGTAATCTCTTTCATCCAGTTTTGTTAAGGCATAAACACACACCATCCTATATAAATGTATGTATTTATGCATGTAGGTATGTGTCTTTATTATAGAATTTATTCAATGCATTGGGAAGGACCTCTGGAACTCACATACCTTTGCTCCTCTCTCAGAACAAGACTGATTTCATATTTAGATCAGGCTGCTCATAAAGACAGGCCTGTAATTTACAGGGGATACTCAGTTGGTCAGATATTTATGTAAAATTCTAATTACAGTGAATGGGAAAAAAAAGCTTTGGCTACCAGGTATATCACATTGGCTACAGGGTTATTTCCTCATAACAAATTTTAGTCCTAGTTTGGTGGCTTTTCTGTCTTGAGTTGAGATAGTTAAAACTAGTGTATATTTTTAAAAGTGAATTCAGGATATGTACCCTTCTTGTAAAGTTTAAGAATGGCTGGAATAGTAAGTGGCAAGAGGTTTCTAGCTGTGCATCACATTTAATGTGGCAAGGAGAGAGCAGCATCCAGGGGCTCCAGAAGCTGAAGCTATATGAAAATTTTATAATTTGTAACAGGACATTTCACCATTGAATATTTGAGTTGTACCAAGGATCTTTTATCACTTAGAATTTTTAAAACAAGCTTAGACATCTTTCTGAAGTCAGGTTGCTTAGTAAGTAATGGGCTTGAAATACACATTTCCAGGTGTTGTTTTGTGGCCCTAGGATTTAGCAAGATGGACTTGGTGATCACTGTGATATCATCTTCAAAAACACTAAGGAATAAAGGGCTTATTAGGTTGCCCTTATCAGACTTAACTCAGCTATCTAAAATGAGTTACCTGGGTTTGAACTGCTCACTTGAATCTGCAGAGAGAAGATGGCACCTTTAGAGGGGGCAGGTAACTCTTGGACCCGTCTCTCAGAATGAGCTGAACGACTTCACAGAGTTCACAAATGACTTCACCGCCTGTAGTGCTGGTTTAGGTGCAGATCCCTGACACCTGGAGGGAGGCTCTCCTGTGTCCTGAGCAGAAGGAGGGGTTAGCTCAGCAGGAAGATTCAGGTTTCATGGTTCATCCCATCGGTTCTGTGTTTGATTTCTGAGCACCACCTCGCTGTATGGGGCTTCTTTAGAAATGTTTGTCATGGAACAGTCAGTTCAAGGTGGCCACAGCTGTCTGAAGGCCACGTGCATGGTGAACTGTTTAATTCTTTCTTTATGCCTGACCATAATCACAAGGTTAACACCCAGAATGGATGAAAACTAACCTGCATGTGTATAATACTGTGTGTATCAGCTGGCATACTTGTTGTTACACAGAAGAAAAAGCAAAAAGAACCAAAACAAGTAAAGGTGTTCCCTCCCTCGTTTTTTGAAGGTGGTGAACTGCGCATGGCTCAGTTTTTCCGAGGCAATCTGGCAGGGTTGATGATTCGTTCTGGTAAACTGGAGAACAAGAAGGTCATTGATTGCCTCTACACCTGCAAAGAGGGGCTGGATTTGCAGATGCCTGATGGTGTTGGCAAAGGTGTGAAGGTAAATTAGCATGCAAACAAAGGGGAATGTGTATATTCCCTCCCTGGTAAGAGTTACAGGTTTTACTGGCAGAGTTAACAGGGTGTCCCAAATATAACAAACTCATCTCTTGTGGCATTGTGCATTAATATTACATAAAACTAGAAATTTTTTCTTGTATAAACATGGTCTTAGGAATGAAAGTTACTCTGCTGTCTTTTAAGTCTTTAAGAGAAACTCCATATTTATAAGCCTCTGTTTTACCAGCTGTGCGGATTGTCTGTTAAGACATCTTTAACAAGCAGCTTCATAAAATGAGATGGTGGCTTTTTCAGTAGCAAGGCTGTGTGAAGAGCTGAATTTCTCCTATATGTTAGCTGTCTCTCTTCTGCATTATTAGAACCAGAACTGATATGTGCTTAGATTGTTTCTTAAGGAATGAAACACCGAATCCATTCCACCGGGCTAAGGCAGTGAGAGGGGAGTTTAGAGTGTGTGCCACAGGGGAAACAACGACCCTGTTGCTTTGGATATGGATGTAATCACCCTGCATTTCCCAGGGCTGAAGTGCAGTTTGAATTGCCAGATCATGTCACTTGGCTGGATGTTCTCTGATGGTTTTCTTCCCTTCTCAGATCCACATGAACCCGAGCCAGTCCACGCTGAGCATCGCCGGGGATGACGTTGACAGAGTGGAGAAGGCCATGCAGCACATCTCCTACCTGAACTCCCGCCAGTTCCCCACGCCTGGCATTCGCAGGCTGAAGGTCTCCAGCACTGTCAGGTGTGTCCTGTGCTGCCCCGGGGCGTCCCTGTGCAGTGCTGCTGGGGCCTGGTGTCCGTGGATCTCACTTGGGAGAAACAAAGGCGTCCTGGCCTATGCCACCATCACACATTTCGGTTCTGCGGATGTTTTCCACAGCAGTGCTCTGCTCTCTGCCTGAGCATGGAGTAGGGAGTGTGTGAGATGGGCAGGAAGGCACTGCCAGAGTGCTGCCACTGTCTCCTGGGGCACAGCTTCATTAAGGGGGTTACCTGTGGCTCTGAGTCCAAACATAGAAATGAGGCCAAATGGTAACTGTAAGTAAAAATGAATTGTAAGATTGCTCCCTTGGTGGCTGTTTCATACTTTCCAGGGCAGCTGATGAATTTATCTAAGACTCTTGGGTCTGAGACAGCTTTTCAAAAATTTATAAAGCAATTACTGTGTGTAATTGTGCTTCCCTCTGAAATAACCACCTTGACTGCCAAACTGCTTCTGTCTCAGGTGTTTCAACGAAGAGGCCTGTGTCTCCATTCCCTCTGTGGAGGGGTATGTCATGGTCTTGCAGCCAGAGGAACCGAAAATCAGCCTGAGTGGCATCAACCACTTTGCCCGCTCTGCCTCCGAGTTTGAGAGCTCCGAGGGTGTTTCCCTGTTCCCGGAGCTTCGCATCATCAGCACCATCACCCGGGAGGTGGAGCCACAGGGAGATGGGGACGAGGATCCTACAGGTGAGAGCCACCTGTTCCTGAGGAGCATCTTCCTCCTGCAGAGAGGTGCCAGTGTCTCTTCTCAGACACAATCCAGGGAAAAAAGCTGTAGATCCTCTGGTCTGAGCTAACAAAAACTGACCTGAAAATGGTAATAGGTCCAGGCCATTATCCTCGTGTAAATATCGCTTGTTTGTACTTTGTGTTTTATTTTTTAAATCATTATTTTGTGAATACTTGTTCTCCTCAGGCCTGGATTTTAATAGTTGTTCTGGTGTTTCTGCTTAAATATTTGGCTTTTTCTCTGCTTTTTAGTCCAAGAGTCTTTGGTATCCGAAGAGATCATGCACAACCTGGATATGTGTGAGGTGACAGTGCTGGGAGAGGAACTAAATCAGGAACAAGAGAGCCTGGAGATTGACATGACACGATTGCAGCAGAAGGGCATTGAGATGAGCAGTTCCAACCTGGGCATGATAATCACAGGTGGGGGTTCCTGCTGCTGCTCTTGGGAGGATCTGAAGGGACAGTTTTGGAGAGGTGGTTTGTGGCACCTTACTCCAATTTTTTTAAGAATTTCATGCTTGGATTATCTTTAGAAATCCAAGCAATGCTGTGGAAAGCTGTGATTCTAGAAAAGACGACATTCTAGAGCCTTCCTTCTGTTCTTTTCTCTGTTCCAAAGAGCGGGTGACCTGTTCCACTGTGGAACTGCAGTTAGACTTTGCCCCAGAAAAGGCTTGTTCCTTCCACAGCTAGTGCAGTGCCCAGGAGCATGCACCATTCTTTTCTGTTACTTTAAAGCATTGCATAGAAAAGCTCCCACAACCCCTTCAAAGACTGGCTGGGTTTAGGCTTTTCTCCCCAAACCAGCGCGCGGGATTTCCGTGGAGCCACACGCGTGTGTCGGCGGCGTTACCGTTCCTGTACTGAACGTGTGCCGGCCGAGGGGGCTGAGGGGAGGAGGTGGAGCACAGAGCTCTGCTGCAGCTGTGTCTCCCCCCAGGGGTGGACACCATGGCCAGCTACGAGGAGGTTCTGCACCTGATCCGCTACCGCAACTGGCACCCGGCGGCTCTGTTCGACAGGAAGTTCAAACTGCTCTGCTCCGAGCTCAACGGCCGCTACGTCAGCAACGACTTCAAGGTGGAGGTGGGTGAGCTGCCAGCAGGGTGCAGGGGGCTGGTCACGGAGCAATCCCCGATTTCTGCTCTCTCCTGTAAATAAATATTAGGGAGTGGGAGCATTTCAGGCAGTATTTTATATATAAATGTGGTTTTAGTCCTGTGTTGGAGCTTGAAATAAAATTGTTGTTAGCAGAAGGAATAGTGTGGCTGATGGAGGTGTGGAAGTGAAAAGGTTGCATTGAAAACACAGATTATTAATTTAGCAAATGGAGTGAGAGTGGTGCTACCAGAGAGCTGTGTGGCCTTTGTGTGTCACTTCAGGGATGCCACAGATGGACGTGCTGGGCCCTTCACTGTTTTGTTTGTGTGATGTGTAAATTTCTGATACTGAGGGATTATGGTAAAGCACAGAGAGGCTAAAATTGCATTTCCTCTGCAGCAGGGTACAGGTTAATTATTGTTTAGTATGCTTACATCAAATATATGGAAGTACAGCAGAAAGTGGCATTAAAGGCACTAATTTTTTTTTTTCTTTTTCTCTCTTCAGAACTAAACTATTAACACTTTCTGTTTGTCTCTAGGTGAATGTTATCCACACAGCCAGCCCAGTGGAACATGCCAATCACATCGCTGCACAGCCACAGTTCATTCACCCAGTGCACCATTCCTTTGTTGATCTCTCTGGTCACAACCTGGCAAACCCTCATCCCTTTTCAGGTCAGGATTCTCAGCCTGAAGTTGAGCTGGGTTTTTGTGGTGTTGCAGAGTTCTTTTGCCAGAGTTTAAACCAGTGTGTTGGGCTAATAAACCAGGCAGCTGCTCAGTCCTGTTCAGCTGCTGCCCCAGCAGGGAGGAGTTTTCAGAACCCTGTGAAATTCCCTTTCCTGCCAGCAGAGCTTTCTGTTGGTGTGGATGTGTTGGAAAAGGCGAGGAGCCTGCAAGACCTCCAGAAAGTGAGGAACTGGGACAGAATTTCTTCTGAATGGCAGGAGGAAAGAATTGCAGTGCTATTCCTTTGATGAGTTGTGGTATCTGCTCTTTCTGTTTTAATTACGTTAATTTGGCACGGGTGTAGGATGTGAGAGGAAGAATAATAGGCAATTCAGGGAGGAGTCTGTGTGCTTACCTTGTGTTTTCAGTCCTTCAGGTTGCTGTAATTATATGTAAGGAACCGAGGTCGAGTTCTTACTTTCCTGCTGACTTTTGAAGTGGTTGTAGAGAGGCTGCCTGTGTGTAACAGATACGAAATACAGCAATGCACATGAGCTATTTGTGGCTGGCAGGGAAGGGGAGCGGGGTTGGCACGGCGGCAGAGTCCCCACAGTTGTGTTTGGTGGTTGCAGTGGTGCCCAGCACAGCCACCGTGGTGATCGTGGTGTGTGTCAGCTTCCTGGTGTTCATGATCATCCTGGGCGTGTTCCGCATCCGCGCCGCGCACCAGAGGACCATGCGCGACCAGGACACGGGCAAGGAGAACGAGATGGACTGGGACGACTCTGCCCTCACCATCACTGTGAACCCCATGGAGGTAACCTGGGAGCTGCAGTGGCTGTGGGCAGGGCAGGGCAGAGCGGAGCCAGCCCCGGGCACAGGGCAGAGACAGGGGAGTTCAGAGGGAGTGTGCCAGATGCCAAGAGCAGTCCTTTGGGGTCTTGCAGGGCTTAGAGTTCCATGATGGGGAATGAGATTTTACAGGCTACTGTCCAGCACTAGTGTTCATCATGTGCATGGTGCCTTAAACACAGTCTGCTTTTGTCTAAATGTGCAGAACTTACTGTCAAAACATCTGTGTTTGGGATGTTGCCTTCCCCTGTGGCTGACATCTGAATTTTTAGAAAATTGGGGACAAGAAAGATGTGTGACCTTCATGCTCTGTGTCCTGCTGTAAGATCCTTTTCCAGCAGAATTTGCAGTACTGGGTCACCCTTCAGAGCCACTTTGTGTAGAGTGCCAGGATTGACAGCAGTGTCAGAGAACTCTTCTGCAAATGCTGCTTCTTTTGTCTTTCTGGTTTCTGCCTAACTCCTGCTCAACTTCTAAATCCAGCAAGGAATCTGTAATAGTTCTTCCTCAATATAGTACCTTGAATAAAGAGCAAAGGAATTTTGGCCACTATGGTAATGACAGCTAATTTTTGTCTGAACAGACTTACGAGGATCAACACAGCAGTGAAGAGGAGGAGGAGGAGGAGGAAGAAGAAAGTGAAGACGGAGAAGAAGATGACATCACTAGTGCAGAGTCTGAAAGCAGTGAGGAGGAAGAGGGAGAGCAGGAGGAGGACCAACAGAATGTTAACAGACAGCAGCAGCTGGAATGGGATGACTCTACCCTCAGTTATTGATTCTAGCTGCTCCCTTTGTCTTTATGTTCCCACTCTAGAAGACTCCACTGTAACACACTCCATTGGTACCAAGGATTCATGGTGTTTAAAACAAAGAAATTCATTCTGGCCAGTAGATTGAACCCCCACACAAGCCGTGTTTGTGTTCTGTCAGCTAGTTCCTGATGTTTAGGGTTGTAGTTAGCACCTCTTCCTTCAGCCAGGCCTCAGTGACTGGATTTTTTTTACTCTCTGTGAGGAACACCTTGCACTTTTTTCTTCATGTCATCTCAGCTAAGTGACTCTACAGCTCTGTAGCCATTGCACATGAATTTCTGAACTGTCTTTTTTTGCTCAGTGAAACAAACTTGGCTTTGTTCCTTTTTCTAAAAGATGCAAAGATTGCTTGTTGACAAAGGGTAAAGCTGCTCATTTCAGCCTGTTGATTTCTTTTCGTTTTTTTCCCTGAATTAGTGCATGTGTAAAGTGGCAGAATGAGGTTAATATGTAGAAGATTAACAAGACTTTTTAATATTTTGTAAATATATTGGAATTATGTAATTACGTCATTTGTGGTAGTGAAACAGGGATTGGGGTTTAAAACATGCTAAAGTGAAAAATCATGCAGCATGAACTATTCCAAGTCTCATCCTACTGCAGCAGGAGCACGGGCACGGGTGTTAGTGTAGATGTTCAGTAACTCTGTCTTGGCCTTGACCGCGATGTGCGCTCATGCCCCGCTCTCCTTCAACTCCTTCCTTTTCTTTCATCTCCTTTTATTTTTTTTTTTTGCAGAGGGAACAGACAAGCTTGTGAGAAGTTGTAAAGGCTTTCAGGAGCCTCTGCAGAGGTTCAGCTCCCCTGTGCGCTACAGTTTGTCTTTAATTTTATTTTTTCTCCAATTAAGGCTTGCCATAAAGGCTTTTAAGTTATTGGGGAAATAACACTACACGTGTGGTGGGCAGATGTGTGTGCTGTGGCCACAGCTCCTGGTAGTTCCAGGGAGGGTGCCTGGGGTGGGCTGTGCACCCTGCAGCCAGGTTTGGGTGTAGGGAGGTCTGAGCCCTGGGCACCCGGGCTACCGCTCCACATGGGTGGGGATTTGGGGCTTTTCTGTTGTTCATTTTTTCTGGTTTGGAAGTGGGAGGCTTTGGGATGTAGCTGGTACCACTGAACACTCCTGCTTCTCCCCTGCAGCCCCTTGTACAGTAATTCAGATTGTTGGTGTTTTAAGCCTTTGTTTACACTTATTAATTGTGTTTTCCTGCTGGTGAAAAACTGTAGCATAAATTATCCAACCAGAAAACCTTGGCAATCATGTTAATTCATGTGATTTGGGTTGTTTCTGATCCCAGTTGCAGTTTGGGATTGCAGAGGGCAGTAGCTGGAAGGTACAAGTGGAGGCTGGGGGTGCTGGTGTTTCTGTCAGGCAGGGTTGTTTAACTTGGTTTGCTCTGCTGCAGAGTTGTGAACAAAGAGTTTCTGCTTGAGCTCTGTGGAGGTGGATTGCAGTGCCTGGTTCAGGCTGTGGCGGGAGCCTGGGGCTGCACTCCCTGCTGAGCACGGTGAGGCTGTGGGTGCAGAGCCTGGCGTGCCCAGCCCGGGCAGGGCCAGCAGCTCTGGAGGGCAGCGAGGCCACAAAGGGCCCCGAGTGCCAGAGGGGAGAGCTCAGGGCTGAGCCACTGCCGGGCCAGAGCAGCCCCCAGGATCGGGGGTTTGCCGGGGGACCCTGACTGAGGAGTGCCTTTACACTAGAGATGGACCTGGCAGCAGGGAAAGAACCCACACCAGAGCTTACTGGGTTTTGGGGTTGTTTTGGGTTTTGTTTTTTTTTTTAATGTAAAATTTTCGATTTCTAAAATGGGAAAATGGTTTTGACTACTTACGTGGTAATTAACTGCTAGTTTTAAGTAAACTGGGAAACTTTTAACTTATGTCTGACAGTTGTCCTGTGTTAATGTGTAGAAGACTTATCCTTCCATATACTGTTGCTGTAGCTGCTGTATTTTAGACCAAAACTGATCATGACTTAATGGTAAAACTGAGGGGTTGTAATGTCCTGATGCAGTTTGTAGCCACTGTGGGTATAACTTTTCAGATGTGTATATTGGTAACAGGTCAGTTTGGAAAGTCTATAAGCTACAATAAATTTCTGGTTCTAAAGGTTGTTTGCATTTTTTATTTTACTGAGTGAAGCAAAGTAGGTTCCAGTTATATGAACTAAATTTGCCTTTGCTGGGGGAGTAGGACAGTTTTATGGTCATTGCTCTCAAGCACAGAAGGACTTGGCAGTATTTGTGTACAATTTATCAATATCTTTTATTTCTTATTTACAGAACATGTACCTAAAGCAACTGAAAAGCTAAACATGTAAACATTCTCTTCTTGCAGAACCATGGTGTGGCTTAAAAAAATAAGTCTTTTTTCAAAGGCAACAGAATAAGCACAATCAGTTTGTACAGAGTTAAAAAAAATAATGACAGAAACATCTCTAAATAAATAGAAATAGGTCTATCATTCTGAGCATATTTATAAAAATGAGAAGCCACTTTTAATGAAATGGAACATTTTTGAAAATGATGTAAGTTCAATCTTTAGTACAGGTCAGCTTGCTGAAAACCATCAGGTGAGCTGCTGCTTTGTGAATTTGGAGTCAAAGGCTCTTTGCTGACCCAACAGAGCTGGCGGAGGTTTATCCAAGAGACTCTTCCAGGTGCACAAGGAGGAAGGTCCACACGATGGCTCACTGAATTTTTACTGCTTGTAGGTAAGTCAAGTTTTCCAGCCTGAGTAAGCTCTGTAAAACTGTGCTCAGTTCTTGCAGTTGATAGGAATGCACCTTTGTGTTATTGCACTTCTCCGAGTGCTGGCCAGGACAGGAGGCACCGCTCTGCACCCTGTGAGGGCCTGGCCTTTCTGCTGGGAGACCTGGGAGGGGCTGAGGAGAGCAGGGGCCCCGTGCTGCAGCCCCCCGAGCACCAGGCTCTGGCACTGCACCAGAATTGCTTTTCCAGCTCTGAATTGTAGTGTCTTCCCTGCCACAAGAACCTGCCTGGGGCTGTGCTTTCAGTGCATCTCACCTTGCACAGGGCCCAAGATATTTTTTTTGCATACTTTTTGCTCTGTAAATGAGTTTAATAAGCAAGGAAATAGCAATATTTACTCTAAAATGGAGCAGAGGCACAGGACTGTTCCTCACTGATCAGCCTGCACAGAGCTCTAAATCCTGCAGTAGTTCCCTCTAGTACCAAAGCAGCTGTTAGAGGCTGTGCTTCCCTCACAGAATCATCTGAAGGAGCAGGAAAAGGGGCTCTCCCAGGGTTAGATTAAATTCAAAGGAGGTGTCTTCTCTGCCAGAGCTGCTGCTTCTGCAACAGGTGCTTGAGAGGCAACAGGGCTTGTATGAATAGATCCAAACCAGAACAGACCTCACAGCTTAAGATCTTTTATGAAAAGAAGCAGTATTTTAATTTGAAAATGCAATCTTAGCATTTTCATGTTTGAAACCAAAATAAATGCAGAAATGCAGGAATTAGTTGAGGCTCAACTGAAGCCTGAAAGCAAAGTACCTGATCCAGTGGCCAACCCAAAGCTGCTCTGGTGCCATCAGTTCTCGACAGCAGTAGCTGAGTTCCAGCTCAGTTTCAGAACACTTTGGCCTCTGGAGCAAACAGAAGGCAATATGACAATGTGTCTATCCTGTCTCAAGACAGAGTGAAATGAATTGTCCAAGTCAGCTTTGGTGTGCTCTGAGCTGACCCACCTCAGTGGACACTGACACAGGGCAGGAGTGACCACATGAGGTTAAAATGCTTCTAAAGCTGCAATAGTGGTGACCTAGAAAATGGGCTACGGGCATGGGGGGATCTCTGCTCAGCTAAATTTTCAAGAAAATAGAAATACAGACATTAGCGCACTGGAAGGATGTTACAACTGCCTCAGCTCTTCCACTGAAACGTATTTGAAGCTCGAGGAGTTCTCAAGGGTACAGTACCTCTTACCTGTATGCAGTAGTTTTATTGCCTCACGTCTCTCCCTTGTCCCACAGAGACCTACAGCAGCCACAGTGGTGTGGCTGAGGACAGGCCAAGAGTTTTTCAGTCCTGCAGCAGTGTCTGGTCTCTGGGGAGGAGGTGGGGGATGTTCCACACTGCACCATTCTTCACTCTTCAGGGACCTGTCAGTGCTGGGCTCGGGCTGTTCCCTTCTCCTGCTCTACTGCCTGTTGTCTTTGGAGACGTTGTGTGCCAGCCAGTTCACTTTGGTTTTCCAGCTCTCCCTCAGGGCTTCGTTAAACTTCAGTCTGAAGTGCTTCAGTGCCTCCTCATCGGTTTTCCCAAGGGCCAGGGAGTCCTGGAGGCGAGAGGCACAAATCAGTGCACAACAGAACGAGTCACTGCTCAAGCAGTAAGACGTTTATTTGTAAGAAATTACTCCATTGAAAGGAGAATGGCATAGCCATCAATTGTTTTTAATCGTTTGTGGAGCTGCAGGAGATTTCTCCTCTGATAAACACTTTCCCTGCACCCTCTGCTTCTGTTGGTGCAGGGAAAGAGCAGATTCTGAATTGCTCTGGAACAAAGTGTTCTGCAGCTGCCAGGGATGGGTGACTCAGGAGGCCAAGCAGGAGCTGAGAGCCAAGGGCTTTGCCTCCTTCCCTGCGGGCTGGCACCTGCTGCCTTCGTGGTGAAGAACCTGAGATTTCTGAGCACCACGACCTGGCAGTTCTGCTGTCCTGCACGTGGGCACTGGACACCACTCACTGTTCCTGGAGCTCATCTCCTCCAAGAACCTGGCCTTGCCCACTGAACTCCTCCTCACCCAGCCACAGACGCAGGTGCTCAGTTTTAACCCCTTACCTTGAGGTACTGGATGTCTTTGGAGCAGCTGAGCTCAGGCAGCCCAGCAGCTTTCATCAGTGCAAAGAGGTGCAGGAAGAGGAGCCCGTGGCGCCGCAGGATCATGTAGGCCCTTTCACAGTAACCCCTGAACCTGTGCAGGAGCAGATGAAGACTGCAAACTCGAGCATTTTGTAGAGCAAAGCTATGTGGGCTGAACCCTGCTCTCTCCAGTTAGTAAGTTATTTACTTGCATGTGTACAGGCAGCTGTAGGCTGCATATTGGTGGAAATAAATACTCCACATTTAGAGCTTCAAAAGCTGAAGTCACATTTAACTCCCTTACCTTTCAAACTTCTCATTGTTGTTAGTTTTTCCTTGCTGGATGACGTGCACGAAGTCGTAGGTTAAGATGAAAGGGACTCGTTCTCTATTAATACCAAATTTAGTCTTGAAGTTCCCCAGAAAGTGACCAAAATCAATATGGAACAGCTGCAAATAAAAAAATTTTTTTCAGAATATTACCTGTTTTAGCAGAAAACATTGAGTTCCCTTCAGTTGCTGTATTCAGCAGATCCTGACCATAAGGAGACAGAAGAATGGCCTGGCCAAGGCCCTCCTTGGGGAAGAGCACTATTCACGTGCTCAGAGATCCCAGTTACCTGTCTGGGCTATTCAGAGATCCCAGTTACCTGCCTGGGCTATTCAGAGATCCCAGTTACCTGCCTGGGCTGCCCAGCTGTCCCAGTTACCTGTCTGGGATATTCAGAGATCCCAGTTACCTGTCTGGGATATTCAGAGATCCCAGTTACCTGCCTGGGCTATTCAGAGATCCCAGTTACCTGCCTGGGCTGCCCAGCTGTCCCAGTTACCTGCCCTGTCTCCCGGACCATGATGTTGTCGCTGTGCCGGTCCCCGATGCCCAGCACGTAGGTGGCCACGCAGTACCCAGCACAGGACAGGGTGAACTCCTCAATGGCTTGGTCCAAGGCATCTCTAGGGAGGGGAAGAAAGAGGGAAAGGTGGTTTTACTTGGGACTGCAGTACTGCCCCACAGGAGGGCTGTTTGCAGCTGCAGGAGAAGGGAGGAAGCTCGTTGGGATTCCTGTGGTGCTCTCTGCGGGCAGGACTCCCACCCCTGCTGTACAAAAATGAGCTGCAGTAACTGTCTGTAAATAAAGGGAGCTGAATAAGGTTGTGCACAGTGGAAATGAGATCCACACGAGGCAGGGGAGCAGCCAGAGCCCGGAGCTGAGCACAGCTGAAGGAAAAGGACAAGGCAGGAAGCAGGGGGGGGAAGGGGAGCCCCTACCCCGGGTTCTTGGACTTGAGCCAGTTGAGCAGCGCGTCCTTGTTGAAGGCAGCCGTGGCCACCATGTTGCTCTTGTTGAGCTGGATGTTGGCGATGGTGTCCGAGTGCATGACCACCTCGATCAGCCCCGTCTTGTCTCCTGTGGAGAGGCAGCCATAAGGGGTCATCCTGCAGAGATGAGAGAAACCCTTCCACTGAAGTGCTGCCCACAAGTGCGGGCTGTTGGCTTTTAAGCTCTCCCTTGCCTGCCCTGTCTCCTCCCTTTCTGCTCTGCAGTTCTTCCCCAGCCCCCAGAACCTGCCCAGCTGCTCCCAGAACCCCAGACAGAGCTGCTGGGGGCAAATGAGCTTGCAGAGAAAAGAGCCTCATCAGCCCTGGCCGAGCAGGGCAGGAGGACAGGAGTGTGCACACTGCTCACCTCAGGTCCAGGCCCTCCTGCTTCCACAGGACGTCCATCAGCTGGATCATCTGCAGGGTCAGCATGTCCTGGCGCAGATCTGGGCAGCATTACAGAGGAAATGATCATTTTACTGGTCAAAGGTATCCAATTACCACTGCACTAAGATCTTAATGAAAGAGAGATGCAGGTGAAATACAGAGGGGAGTTAATATGTATTTTCAGATTACTACCAAAAAAAACTCACCCAAAACCATCAAAGGCCTTCATTTACACAACATCTTAATGGTCTAGATTTAGGCCCACTCACCCCAGAAAATACTTGAGACTAAAAGATACCTTTTCAGAGGCATAATATAGACTTACCATCTCCATTTTTAAAAATTACACCCACTCCACCTCCACCTGTCTCTTCATTATTAAATACAATCCACAAAGGTTTCATTTTGGAGTCCATGAAGGTGCACTGATCCACACTAGAGAAAATAAAAATATTACCATGACTTTCCATCTATTAGAGCATCAGCCATCCTGCTAAGCTGCCAGTCCTACAGCAGCTGCACCGAGGGACTTGGGACTTCCATGAGGAAAGAACCTTGGGATGACCCAAAGCCTGGCTCCAGTGTGAAACAAAGCACCCAATTCACACAAATTCAGAGGTGCAGACCTCTCCCTTACCAAACTTCAGCGAGGATAATGTTGGGGTTCAGGGGAGACTGGAGGTGGGAAAGGGCTTCCCTGTAGGTTTCCTGCTTCATGCACATGTGCATCATCTCCTTGGTTTGAGGCTTGGTGGCCTTCTGAGAACTCACTTTCACAAAGTCATTCAGAGCTTTCATCTTGTTCAGTGCTTCTCCCTGAAAAAAGGGAGGGATAAAACAGCGTCAACAAATAGGAAATTCCTGGAGAAAGTTTAAAAAGTATTAAAATCTCCTGTGAAATGTAAATTTTGGTCCCAGTTCTTATTTCCTCTTCAATTTGTAGCAATTTCACTCATTGCAACAGAACAAATTTAGTCATATCTGCTTGAGGAAGATCCATAATTAATTGTGGATTAATGAATCTGGGCACAAACACATTGCAGGGTAGTGCCTGCAGCAGGAATGAAGCACATTACCGTGCACCAAAGGAGGAAGTGAGGTGCACTGGCTGGAAAAGTGAGGATGAGACCTAGAGCCCAGCCTGCATCAATGCTTCTGGGGAGTTCGGGGGGTGCTGCTCAGTCTTGAATAGCAGCAGCACTGCCCTGTGGGCACATCCTGGATACAACTTTGTCTAAAGATGAGTCCGTCACCTCTGAATTTGGTGCAGCGACCCTTGGCACGTGCAGGTAAGAGAGGTTTCAGTGGGCAAATGCCCGCAGTACCTGCACACAGCCACTGAAAGGGGCCCCGTGCTCTGAGGCAGCCAGCTGTGATCTGCTCCCACTGAGCAGCACCTCACCCAAGTGATGGTGAACAGCAATGCTCTGACGGTTTCACACCGCTGCGGACACAGGCTGCAGCCTCTGTGGGTGAGTGAGGGATGAGCAAAGCCACACGTGCTGGGCATCTCCAGGACAGCCAAAACCAAGAGCCCGCACAGGGCTTTCTCTGCGGCACTGATAACAGGAAAACCCCCAGAAGGAGCCCCAGGGCAGAGGGGAGCAAAGGCAGCCCGTACCTGCTTCATCAGCACCTTCATGTGGTGGGTGCTGCCCCGGCAGTAGGCTTCCAGGATGAGGCCAAACCTCAGGGCGACAGCGGGAACGTGCATCTCGGACCTGGCAGGGAGGGGAAGGCAGAGCTGGCTCGCGGCACAGTCACCCACCCTCCCACTCACACCCAGGAGGGGCCAGCACCAGAATGCTGGGCTGCTGTTTGGATTCTGTGTAATGGGGAAGGAAAAAAATGCCCCCAGCCCAGAAGGGGATGGAGGAAAACCATTGCTGGAGGTGATGAAACATCTTTCTGGGTGACTCAATCACCAAGCCCTCCTTTGAGAACATCACTTGGGGGGCAAGAACAGTTCAAGGTTTGTGGCTCAGAGCTGGCAGGTGGCCATGGAAGCCCAAAGCAAATTCCAGCTCAGAGGCATGTGTGTATATAGTCACAAATATATAAATTCTGAATGCCGAACCTATCCCAAACACCACCACTACAGTGACAAGAGACAAAAATAAATGAACAAAGAAACGATACTGTGTCCTCCTGGAATAATTCTCACTGAGTCACCCGAGGTAAAAAGTAGCAGTTCCCACTTCACAGAGCAACGAAGCGCTCAGTAAATGCTGGTTTCACTTGATTACTGAGAAAAAGCCTAAAACATTTGCTCTTTACCTCAGATGCCAGAAGAGGAAGTGGCCGATCTTGCGGTTGGATAATGCCCTTTCCAGCAGGAACTTGGTTAATTCACAGTCTAGGTAGGATTCATACTTGAGCACCTGGACAAGCTGCAGCAGGTATTGGAACACATCATCATCCCTGTGGACAGGAAGGAAACATGAAACACAGCCTGGTCTTCCCTGCCACGAGTGTTCTTGTAAAAGCCGTGAAGACAAGGCTGTCACTGCTGTTCACAGCCCCTCAGCAGCCCTGAGCAGAAATAGAAAGGGCTCTGCCTCTCCCCTGGGGACAACACTTACGTCAGCTTCTTCAGGGAGTTGATAGCAAAGGAACCAACGTAACGGTCAGGAAAGCTAAAATCCAGCAGCTCCAAGGCATTCAGGACAGGCAGCTCTGGCCAGGTCTGAAGCAGGGAAATCATCTGTAATCAACAAGAAGAAAATAGGAAAGAAAAGGACCAAAGTTTTTATGACAATGGATATAAACCTGAAATTCTACTGATGAAAGAGCAACTCCTTATGGGGGTCACTATTTATAGATGCCTCACAGCAAGTTTGCAGATACCAGGTCAAAAATTGATACCTTAAGGTGGCTTGTGCTGATCTCTTACTATCATTTAAGAATATTCAATCCAGATCTCTTTTTTTCACAAGAATTAAATAGATTTTTTTTTTTGCGCCTCCAGTTTCTTGAAGGGATAAACAAGACCTTGCAGGCCAGTAACAAATCTGGGACAGCCCACAGAACCAAAGAGAACCCAGAAGAGCCAGACTTCAGCTGGTACCAGCTGGGGTCTTCCCTGAGAGAACTGTGAAACATCCCTGCTCAGCTGGGCCCCCAAACACGGCACAGGAATGTGGACACTGAAGGATGCATCAAAAAGGGAGCCCTGGCTGCCAGCCCAACCTCCTCACCTGGGCAACATCCTCGTGCTTGTTCCACTTGGTGATGATGAGCAGCTTGGCCAGAGCCTGGGGGTACTGGTCCCGGATGTCATACCTCATCTTCCACACCAGGTCCTTCTCGTGCTCGTACAGCTCCGTGTGGCTCCTGCGCTCCAGGATCTCCCTCAGCTGCAGCTTCTGCTCACAGCAGAGAGCACACACAGGGCTCAGGCTCGGCCCACAGGGCTTGCTCAGCTCAGAGGGGCCCTGCAGGACTGGGGCACGACCCACTTGGGTGAAAAATGCTGGGAGGGGGCTCAGGTGGAAACAGCCAGCCTGTGAAACCAGGCTTGCAGGCAGCTGAAAGCTGATGCCAGAAGACTCACCTCCTCAGAATCCTCTGGTGCAGCTCGGGGCTGTTCTCCATTCCTCCCCAGCTCCAGCAGCTGGGACACAAATGAAGAGGGTGAGAAAGGCTCCTCAGTTCCTCTGTAACTGTAGTCACCATCACTTCAGGCATTTATGCTGTCCCTTGCCACCTCTGCCCGGGCTCCCCTTTCTCCTGGCACAGCCTCCTGGGGAGCACAGACCTGGCAGGGCAGATCTCCTTCCTCCCCTGGAACAGGCACATTTCTTCTCCCACTGGTCGGGCCAGTTGCAGGGACAGGTGGAAAATCTCCACCTCACACACGGCCTGTTACCTCTCTGCAGAAGGGGAGGGAGCTGCCTACCTCCACTCATTTCCCTTTATTCCTCTTCCTTCCTACAGAGCCTAATGCAGTTTGAAGGTAGCTCTGTTAAACCCATTTTTTAAACAAATGCTCATCTATGAGAGCAGCTTTACCTCAGTAATTCATAGCATGGACTCAAAGGTCCATTAGTTAAGAGGAAAAAGTGAAATTTTCATTAAACAGTATCTATTCATCAAGTTTGCTTGCACCCAGTCCCTGTCGATGGCTGCCCCAGAGGTTGCCCACTGGAAGGGACGGGGAGGGAATTCCTGTGCCTCCCAGAAACGTCTCCCTGTGCCCCACCTGCTCAAAGGATGGGTAGTACACAGGATGTGCTGCCACGCTGGGGAAGCAGATGACCAAGGCTGCTGCACTCTCTGTGTTGGGGTTGCACTGCACTGTGCCCATGGGGTTCAGAAGTTCCCCTTTCTCATCTGAAAAACAAAGTACAAAAACCCATGAGCCCAAATCTTGTGAAGCTTTGGTGCAGCAAGCAGAGCAGAGCCTGTCCCTGGGCCCTGCCTGGCCACGAGCACCTCACCCTCCTGAGGTGTCCCCGGCGAGGGGCAGGTGACACCCTCGGGTCACACCTGCAAAGCCAAGCTCAACAAAGCCTGGCCTTGGCAGGGCTCCAGCTGCCAGCACAGCACGGAGCAGGGCCCCTGCACTCCTGGGGGACACTGAGGGTGCCAAAGAGCCCCTCCTGCCATACCTGGGAAGGAGGACCACATGTGCAGGCAGCACTCCCCTGTCTTCAGCTGGTCCTTGTAGTCGAAGAGCATCACGTTGACCCAGGCGATGGGACAGTCCTGCGGGGAGACGGCGCATGGGGGTGCCCTGCCCGCTGCCGCAGGGCACCCCCCTGCAGGCCAGACACCCCTGCAAAGGGACATCTGTCTGCCCACCTCTGACATCCAGAGTTCAGGGTGGCATCTGGCACTTGCCAGAACCTGGGGTCCTCAGTGTGGTGCTGAATGGCACCAAACGCTCCCCACAAAAGTGTCGGACACTTCACCATCTGATATTTGGCATAGCTGAAGAATCTCTAATTTTCCAATAAGGCTTTGCTACTCTACACTCAATATTTGAGGAAACTTCTACAAATTTCGTATATTTCACAATCTGAGGGGGAGGGAGAAGAACTAATTTTGAAACAGGGAACACAGAGTAGGCATGATTTTGGAAAACGAGACAAAGGATGCTAGAAATAGCTGGTAATAGGAAAAAAAGGTTTGGCTTCTTTCTACAATAATAAACAGTATCTAGAGAAATCAAATTTTATGCTGCCAATCCCTTGCCACACCCCCCAAATAAACCCCACAAATCCAACCCAGTCTCGTTTTGGAGGAGGGACTCCAGCAAGTGAAGTGCCTGGGACATGGCCAAGACAAAGAACCCGTCCCCTGCCCTCACCCAGCTCCCAGCCCCAGAGCAGACACACGTTCCACCAGTGAGCTCAGCGTTCCTGCAGTCAGGTTCCCCAGCTGGAACACTTGAGCTCATGCAGCAGCACTCCGAGCTCAGCTCACAGCGCGGCTCAGGCGCAGACGCCGGCTGGAGAGGGGGGTTACGTGGCAGAAATTCTGCCTGCAGACACCCACCATCAGTGTCACGCCTGAAGGAAGTGCACTGAGACCTCTGCTTCCCCTGGGGCATTCCAGAGAAGTCAGCAGCCCTACTCCACAGAACAGCCAGGCACCTGGTGGGGGTAACAGGGCCCCCGTTTCTCTCTAACGTGACAAAATGAGTCACTTCCAAGTGGCCTCTCACAAACCTGGAGCTGATTTGATTACTCCAAATGTCTTCAGGAAAATCACATTTGAGACATCAGCTTCCAGATCACAGGGAAAAGCCAAATAAAACACCACCACCGGCACTAACCTTTTCTAACAGAGTAAATGACATCTAACCACAGCTCAGAGCCTGCCAAAACACAAGGCAAGATTTCTGGTGGATAAGGCCCAGCAAAACAAGGATCCAGCATTCTAAAGACAGACATCTCCTGCATGATCTACAGAAACACTGGAAGCCAACCCTCTGGGTGACATTAACCCTCTGACTCATCCAGGCAGCCTGCAAACATGCCTGGTTTTGTGGTAGTAAATGATTTTGTCCCACCTATCTGCTCTGGACACTGCATATAAACAACTGGTATGGAACTGACCTCTGAGTAAGGAAAATAAAAAAAACTCAATCAAAACAAACAAATCAGGGTGCACTCTGTAACCTGCCCTTACCAATCATTTGAAATGATTTCTGGCACTTCACTCAGAGCTGCAGCTCACCATGGGGAAAAATTCCTTTTTGCAGTGCTCAGCTGCAGGGAATGTTGTGATTTTATATTAAAAGCTCATCAGAAGGCACCCACCTTTCCCCAGCACCAGAACACGCATAAATAAGATTCTCTTAACAACTCAGCTAAACACACTGGCTGTGTTTTGTCAGTCAGAACAGCAAGATTTCCTTCTGACTGCTTCAAAACTGAAAATTATTCCAGTGTGACCACAAACATCCAGCCTGTGGATGAATCACATCTTCTGGCCAACAAAAGCCTCCAGCAGGAGCTGGGGTTCTGCTATTCTTAAATAAAAAAGAAACCCAACAATAAAACTGTTAATCCTGGTCCTGGCCTCAAAATGTTTCCAGTCTGAAGTCTTCAACCCAGAAATTGGTCCCCACAAGCAGGATTCATGAGCTGGCTGTGGCTCCCAGACATGACTCCACAGTAACCCTGAGAACTCCACTGATGTCGGCACAACAAAGCTCAACGTGAACCTCCCAACAGTGAGGAGGAGTGAGCAGAACTGAAATCTTCTGTGTCACACTCATCGGTGCCTCATTCCTCTGCACTCCAGCACAGATGGCATGAGCAAGCCCCTCCTCAAGGCACCAGGGCAGTGTCTTTGTGGTCACAGAAACAATAATTTGCGGAGGCACAAATGCATTTGCTGCTCATCAAGAAAACTCTCCCATGCAAAGAGCTTGAGGCTTACGTTACAACTCTGGGAAATCAGCAATTCAATTACAGGCTGCAGTTGGATCTGCTTTTAGTTACTAAATCATTAATGGGCTAGAAGTTTCGGAAAGTGAGAAATATCACTACCTCTGATTAAGATGCTCAAATCAAGAGCTTCCAAAGAGATTTAACACTTTCTATGGCCAGTTTTCAACACCTGAACAGTAACCTTGACGAATCTGCAATTTAATTTTACCTTGCCTAATGCTTTGCCATAAACAATGTTTACATTCCTCAGTTTATTCTCCCTCCCTAGCTGGTAATTCGCTCCACTGGGGACTTGCAGGAATGACCTTGTTAGAAAGAAAATGCAACAGAGTTGATGGTTTAACCTCAACTGCAAAACAAGGAAGTTGCGGAACAGCGAAACAGGGACACCAACATAAGCGATTCCTCTTTAGGTCCAGTCAGATGCTGGGTATGTTTCTTAATGGTCTTTCTAGAGAAGAAGTTACACATAAACAGCCTTTCTTACAAGCAGCCACTTCTCAGCTTCCTGTTCCTGCTGAAGAAGTGGCTGGCCATTATTCTGCCGGCTGCTTTATTAACGTGAAGCTTTCTGACAGCAAAGGGCACTTGGCTCAGAATCGCGCCCTGTGCTCTGCAGCCCCGGCTCAGGCCCAGCCTGGCCGCACTTACAGCTTTCTTGGACTTCTTCTTGGTGGAGCGAGCCTTCTTGGCCTTCTCGACGACGGCGTAGAGCGCGAGGCAGAGCCGGGCCATGCGCGGCAGGTCGCAGACGCTGATGTCGAAGTCCAGGCGCTGCCGCCACACGGGCTCCGAGCACACGGCCACCTCCCAGCTGGACACGGTCTTGCACAGCATCTCGTGGCCGTGGAACAGACCCGCCTGCACCACCAGCTGAGGGCAGCACGAAGGGCAGCGCGCTCAGGCCAGGGCACTGCTGGGGGCACGGCGCGGGCAGGGGGGCAGGGGACAGGGGCCAGGGGCCAGGGGACAGGGCAGCCCCTCCGCTGGACAGGGTGTCCTGCTCCTGCCTCCCAGTTCACTGAGACATTCAGGTCTCAGGTCTCTCTCTTCACTCAGCTCCAGAAAGGGCCCTGTTATCTCCTCACTTCATGCACACTTGCATATTGATTCCTTCTTGCCCAGTTTCCTTCCTTTCCCAAAGGGCAGCCGCTCCCCTCCTCCTCATTTTCCTGCTCCCCCTTCATGGCAAACACCCCACATATCCCAGGCCTCTGCTGCCTCCTGCTTTCTGCCTCCCCTTTGGAGTCACCACCTCTCCCATCACTCTTCTCCGAGCTGGGGTTCCCCTGCTGCTGTTGCAGCTCCCCTGCCCTGCCCGGCGCTGCACGATGCCATCACCTCAGGGCAGCAGCTCTCCTCGCTGTGCAGCAGCTTTTCTAATGCTGGGCTGCTGTCTGGCCACTTCCCTCCCCGTTCCTGTTGTGCTGCAGTTCAGAAACTTCCCAAAGGCTGAATGAAGCCCAGAGGAGGAGGTGAGATCACTGCCAGCCACACCAACAAGAGGGAAAGCACAGGTACAAACCCCCGAGTGAGTCAGTACCCACCTTCATCCTCTCATCTGCATTGACCTTGCTGCCTTGCACCAGCTCGATGTAGAAAGGCTGCTCCAAGGACCAGAGAGTGCCATGGTTTGGCTGGAAAAAGAAAAGGGTTCTGATCAGAAGCAGGTGTAACAAAGGCCTCTCAAGTCAGCACCAGAACTCATTTCCCATTCCATGCTTTTGGGTCCCACAGAAAAGAGCAAGAAGCCTGGGACAACCAGGGAAGCTGTGGAGGGGGCTGGAAATTCCCATTTTATACCCCCGCTGGCACCCTGTCCTGAGAAGGGCAGGGAGAGCCCACTGCTGTTCCCAGCCAGGACCAGCATGTCCACCAACAGACGAGCCCAGAGTGACCCCAGGGGTCACTGCCCCCCTTTACCTTTTTCTTGGGGAGCGGGGGGGGCTTGGAGGCCGCCTTGGGGGGGCTGGTGATGCAGTTGCTCTGCTCGTCCCTCATGGCAATGATGGCAGAGGAGTGCACCATGGTCAGGTGGGGGGTCAGGCCCCGCTGCAGGCAGCTGCGGATGTGCTGAGAGGGGACAGGGTCAGCCAGGGCGCCATGCCAGCCCGGCAGGGACCCGTGCAGGGACCCAGAGAAGGACACAGCAACAACCCAATTCCAGTTCTCAATTATCTCCTCCTGCTTTATAAACCTGCAACTCACTGGCCTCATGTTGCCAGAACTGAGAATATGAAGGGCCTTTTATAGCTGGCATTTCATCAATGGACACATGGCTGCATTAAGGGAAAACACTGGGGAGGATGCAGCACTCCCAGCAGCAGACTGCCCTGCCAGAGGAGCACACGATTCAGGATGACTTGCCCAGTTTTCAACAGGAGAACCCTCATCCCACCATACAAGCAAGCAGGTATTTCCAGAGCCACAGTCTCTAAATGTATTTACATGGCACTTGGCACCCAGGGACAGGCTTAGACCACTGGCCCCCCAAAAATAAGGATTTGTTTGGTTGCTAGAAGTACCCTTTGCCCTTAGGAGCATCCAGGTGCTGCCACTGATGTGCTGCACTCCTGTAGACAGCACAGTCTCCTTGCCAGTATGTCCCAACCCACGCCCCCAGCAAGAGAAGGCCATGTGGGAACAGAGTCCCTGATAAAGCAAGACACAAGGCTCACCTGGAACTGGTACAGGGGGTAGTTCCCATAGAGATATTCACATTTCCCATTCACCTGCAGGGTGTAGTCCTCTGGCCTCTGCACGGTCTCGTGGCGGAACACAGTAGCCTGTTTCTTAATAGCATAGCTCATTAAGGTGATGGGGAACTCCCAGGGGGAGATCTGGAACGTGAAGCTCTCCTGCAATCCCAACAAGGCAGCAAACTGTCAGACACCAGCACAGGGCTGCAGGGGCACAGACAGGGAACAACATTCCCGCTGCTGGCAATGAGCAGCAGGATGGGAAGCTACAATCACACACACATCAGCCAGTGATAAGTAGGGATGTTTGCCAAACTGGGCAGGAGCGAGTTTCAGCAGTGTAAGCACAGGGCTGGAAATCAGGAACTTCAATTTTAAGCAGAATCACCAGTTCACGTGGTTGCCAGTCATTAAAAACCTTCCCAGAATCATTCCACCAGCAGGGCAGAGGCTGGAAGGGTCCCCACGCCCAAACATGCTGCTCTGAGGGCCCCGCTCCAGCGAGGGCGGCCGGGCTTCATGCCAGGCCCAACATGAACCAAGGGCAGGAGGCAGCAGCAGGGGCCCATGGGCAGCACCGACCAGCGCCTGCAAGCAGCGTTTGCTGAGCACCAGCTGAGCAGGCTCTTGGCTTTCCAAAGGAAAGTACTGGATTCTGTGCTCCTTTCCTACCCAAACCCAAAAAGGTTTCCAGCCCGTGTCCATGCAGCAACCTCAGCTTCCCGCTACCCAGTACACCCAGTGCGTGTTCAGGAGGGAGAACAGCTCCCTCCCAGCCATCTCCACGGGCAAAGGATGTGGGGAATGAACCCTGAACACAGGGAAACACTCCAGGCACACCTTATCCTGTCTCCACACACGTGTTTCCAAAGGAAAAGCACAAACCATCAAACACTGCGACAGAAAAGCTCGCGCTTTACCCCGCCAGACTGGAACTTGACGTTGACAAAAATGTTCTTGGTGGGGATTTGCAGAGAGCCAGAGCCGAGGCCCTTGGCCACGGGCTCCAGCTGCAGGGGGAAGTTGTACTCCATCCACGCTGCCCAGCTGAGCTGCTGCCGCTTGGCCGCCCTCTCCTCGCAGAACTGGCACATTTTGGTGCGGAAATCGCTCACCTCTGGGTCCTGCACAGAGTCAAACTCGTGCAAACCTGGTGGAACGTAAGAGGGGAAGGCAAAATAAGCATCTGCAGCCAGTGGGGGAAATGAGCCTTTTCCTCAAATGTCTGTGAAATTCTCCCTGAACACGTTTAACAAGTGGCCAAGAGCGGAGCCAGCCAAGCTACCAGCAGTCATTTACCATGTGCAGTGGCTCCACTGGGCAGCCCAGCGCTCTGCCAGCAGGCAGCACCACCCTCCCTGGCCCTGCACAGACACTGCTCCCTCTCTGTGTCCACTGCAGGTGGAACCTGCTGGCGCCCCAGAGCACGAGCAGGGCTCCAGCGCCGTCCCACGGGCAGCCAGGCTGCCTGGGACAGGAGCACGACCCCTGCAGCCGCCCAGCCCGCCGTGAGCCGTGCTGCAGCTGACCTTTCCCGATGAGCAGGCTGATCTGGGAGTTGATGACCTTCTTGGCCCTGTCCCCCTCGCGAGCCACCAGGCGCAGCACGGGCAGGAAGGGCTGGATGTCGCAGAGGCGGCGCTGCTCGTCCTCCAGCTCCTGCTGCTCGGCCGTCTGGTTGATGCAGGTGAACACGTAGGCCTCGGGGTCGCTGAGCATGTGGAACAGCGGCTCATACTGGGCCTGCTTCCAGAGCACCTGCAGGGAGCGCAGCGTCATCTGCCGCTGGCACCTGCTGCTGGCACCCTGCACACCTCGCACTGCACACCTCACCCTGCCGCTGGCACCTGGCTGCTGTCATCTGCCGCTGGCACCTGCTGCTGGCACCCTGAACACCTCACACTGTTGTTGTCACCCTGCACAC
>WBMY01002323.1:2096-15405 GCA_013397315.1 Donacobius atricapilla | reverse complement strand
TGGGGACCGGCAGCGGTGGGGACCGGCAGCCCAGCGCCGCGAGTGTCCGGAGCGTGACGTGGCCGCCACCCTCTGCCGCACTGGCGGCGGCCCCGGGGCACACGCGGGGCCGAGCAGCAGCGCAGCGCCGAGGGCAGGTCCTGCATCCACCCCCGTGTGTGCAACTGCCCGCAGAGGAGATGTACAACCGCTCGGGATTCGCTCCTTTCCTGGAAAGCGCTCCTTTGACCGCCTCGGTCATGCCACTGCTCTTTCTTCGTCTGAAAAACCGGGGAAACCTTAGGAATCGGCTGGCGCCGAGTCTGGGAGAAAGAGAGGGAGAAGGGCATTTAAAGGGAAAAGACGTGGACTGTAGGAGAGAAGGAGAGAGCCCCAAAGAGAAGGGGAGAGACCCTGGCGGTGCTCGCAGAGCGCTCTCAGTGGGCAACAGTGTAATAGGGACGGGGAATACCCCAAATCCCAAAGCAGAGCCAAGGGATTTGGGGGATGAGAAGAAACACCTCGAAGGCAGGCAAGGTGCCCGTGGATGCAGCGTAGGAGCAGGACAGGCTTTCACAGCCTGGTGTTCCACTTCCACCCTCTAATCCCGGGAAAGGGACCGTGATAAAATGCAGGATGCCAGGGACACACGGGGTTAGCCACTCGGTTTTTTTTCTCTCCCCAGCCTGTTGTACAAGTCCATGGCCTGCAGGGGAGGCCCACCCAGGCACCAAACCACCGTGCAGAGTCGCATGCCAGCAGTTCCCCAAGGCTCAGCCGCTTCTCACACCCCTCGGGGCTGCCATCACCCTTTGCTCACTGCAGCTCTCCCAACTGTCAGGGGAAAGAAGTGGTTCCAAAGCAGCAGCAGATGGAGACAAGGAATGTTTCCAGTGCTCAAAGACAATCATTCCTCTCTGTCTCATTAAATTTTCAGCAGCAATTAGATACTCAAAGACCATGTGCTCATCTGAAAAGTCTCTCTCTTTTCACACATCTCGTCTGAAATGCCCACTATACGTTGGGTCACAAATGAGAAAATATTGGGAATGTGGATTTGTGATTTTAATTATTTCACTGCCACACATAGAAGCCAACAACCCTGGTACAGCTCATGGTTTGTGCATGGTTTGTCACCTCAACCTGTCCTGCAGTTTTATGACTCCCAGAATCACCATTTTTCCTAAAGCTTTTGCTACCAAAGACATGTGATTAAGGTATAAATTCTTTTTTTTCCCTCTCTATGTTATCACCCAAGAAAAGCTCATTATTCTTGCAATCTGACTCATTTTTTTTTCCCCTGAACATTACTAGCTGGCAAGACAGATATCTTGCCAACAGTACAAGATGTGACTGTTGAAACATTCATTGTTCAACTCCATTTGAATCTACTATCGTGTCTCCATGTGACCTTTTAATGCTCAGAAATTGTCTATTTTAAATCATCGGGTCTGACATGTGTTGAAGATATTTTTAACAGACTGTTTACAGGAATTCTGGTTTCTGTTCTTTTTTCAAATTTTTTTCCCCTTTTCAACAGCTTTTCTATTCATCATATCCAAGTTTCACATGTACAGCTGTACTGAACACCAACGGGGCATTTGCCCACTTGGCCTGTGAGAAATTGGACATCAGAAACTGTAGGGAAGGGAAAAGGAACTCAGAAAAAATAGCTGCAACCTGCCCAGTTTAAGATCTGAGACCTCCAGGAAGAACAGAAGAGTTACTCAGTTGTTTTTTCTTGTGTTATTGAGACCCCAACAGGGCTAATGCATTCCAAGGGAGCACTGCTAAGGGCAAGTGGCATTATTCCAAAAGCACCTGACACGAGGGCCAGGCAAGGCAGAGACCAACTCCCCTCCATGCCAGTCTGGTTTACACTTACCCAGATTGTTCCTAAAGCTCTGAAAGGTTAATTTTGTGCTCTCCGCTCTCCTGCTGCCTGTGGGCATGTGCTCTATGTCACTTAGCCTGGTGAATGTGCAGAATCACACAATTCCACTGCTGCCGTGTCAGGGGGGCCTCGTCCTGCCTGGGGAACGATGCAGACCCCAGCCCAACATTCACCACCGCCCCGCTACCAGGAAATTTCGCCAATGTTTGCAGATGAGACGCAGCAGGAGGGAGGATGACAACCAGCAGCGTAACCACAACCCCCTGGTATTTACAGGAGCCAGGACGCCTCCACGCAGAGAGACAAAGACCCTGGCTGCCCTCGGGGCCCGAGGCACAGGGATGTTGGGCACAGGGATGTTGGCAGGTGCCGCGAACTCCGGCTCGTAGGAAGGTGCGTTCGGGCCAGAGGAGCCTCCCTCATCCTTCCCCCGCCTGTGACAAACACACAAACAACAAAGAACCCCAGGCTGCTGCATCTGGGTGCACACGAGGCAAACAGGAAGCCTGAGCAGTCTGGGGAGGGCTGGAGCTCGGTGCTGCGTGTGGTTAGCACCACTCAGGGTTAACAGTGCCGGGGGAAACCATGGCCGGGAACTCGCTTGCATTTAAAGCTCAGGAGGGAGGGGGTTGTTTGCCCTCTTTTTTTTTTTTGCCACAAGATCTGAAATAGGATCCCAGGCACCCCAAGGTGTGCAGCGCTGATGCACGCTGGCTGTCAGGGGTGAGCAGTGGGGCTCACCTGCCCGAGCACAGCCACGGGCCACAGCCTCTGCCCAGAAAATCCTCTGGCCAAACCAAACTGCTTCAACATGGGAAAGTCCCTGTTGCTTTTTGCACATCACACAAAAGCTCTCTGTGCTGTAGAATAATACTATACTGCTACAAGCTTTGGAGGTTTAAATAAACACACACAAATAAATACATATATATGTATATATCTATTTGGGGCATGCAGGTCCTCTTGCCAGTAAGCACCGTGCACATCAAGGGACATTATGGAAATAAGGATAAGGTGCACTAAGTATTGTAACTGCACCTCACAGGGCACAGGAACAGGGCCAAGGGCCTCGCCGGGCCCCCAGCTCTGCTCCCTGGACTGACCACTCCGTACCCCCCTAACCTGGCACATCCTGGCACACAGACATCCCCCACCCAGCCCAGACGAGAGCTGTTCCCTCTCCTCTGCATCTACACCCCAGCAACCTTCTCAGGAGGACATTGCCCTGAAGACAAATGTGACAGCTACTGCACTGCTCAGTCTTTGGGACAGCTGAGGACACCGTGGTTAGAATATCAGTTGTTTTTCTTTCAGAACAAGGCCACAGTTGTTGATGTTGCCACAAGAGAGATTTCAGAGACAAAAACCACACCAAAGCTTCAGAATGTTTTTCTCTTTGATGACCGTGCATTCAAACAAAAGTGCCATTAAGCACAACCTTTCCACGAGCTGTAAGGAGCTGACGGTGAAGTGTTAGGGGCTGGGATTCAAGGACCTGAGCAGTATGTTTGTTCGAAAAGCGTCTTGAAATGGTGTCAGTCTTGCAACCCCAAAATTCTCAGCTCTCTTGCTGGAGGCCGAAGTGGCCTAATTTGGTGTCCTTGCCCAGATAAAAAATACTGGTTTATTTATGTGACTATGTATTTAAATGAAGGATACTGCAGAGCTGAGAACAATGTGTTCCTCTCTGGCTCCCCCATAAATGTTTGCAGAGCAAAAAATGTAACAAGACATGACCTGAGTCAGCTGCAGGGGCGGCCGAGATTCCCATCCTGACCATCAGCAGCACCGCAGGAGAATAATTCCGGCAGGAGAATAATCCCGGCAGGAGAATAATCCCTGGAGGCAGTTCTGCTTCGGAGTTACCAGAATGGAGCAGAAGGGTTTGGTGGGCACCTCCTTGCTGTTCCTTCATCAGAATTTCTGAGTTATAATCTGTGCCCGTGCCAAAGTTTAGTGTTGAGGAAAAAGGCAAGGTGTGTGGATTGCAGGTGTTGGAAGCAGCTCCTTATCCCGAGGACAGAGGGGAAGGAACCAGGCAAGGGTGGGACACGAGATGCTCCTCAGTCCTGCAAAGAACCTGAGGCTGCAGCTCTCTCAGGAATACTCTGAGTTACTGACTGCAAAAAAGTAAAACAAAATCATTTGGGGAAAAAACCCCACAAATAAACAAAAATGCCCGGCAAAACTACACAGGCTGCTGTGAAAACCCGAGGCTTTCAAGGACAGGTGAGCGCTCCTCGCACTGGTGCCAGTGTCACAGCTTTGACTGTGCCGTGTTTCCCTGCACGCAGAACGCTGGGAATGCTCCTTCCCGTTCCACTGGGCATTTTGGGAATTCTGCTCTCTGCACAACTCATCTGAGGTCTTCAGCTGGTGGTGCTGCACAAGTTCAGAGCATCAATGCCTCAGCACACCTCGTCCCTGCCACTTCAGAGCGTGACTGCCGTGCAAACACAGCATTTCCCCCTCCCAGGGAATGCCACTCAAAAGCTCACCTCTGTTGAAAAAGGACTTTTGATACAAAACTAAAGAATGTCAAAGCTCCGTTCCTTTTCTGACTATCCTTCTTCAGGGGGCACAAACAACTTTCTTTTCTCTTGTTTTCTTTTTTTTGCAATACAAGTGAGTGATCTTTAAAACCACACATTTCCATTATGAATTGTAACTGCCTATTTAACTAAACCACGCTATTTATTCTTGAAATTACTGTTAGGGGATTCTGAATCCTTCTCTTTGCTACCAGAAAGAAAGCAGCACCCCAGTCTTCCCACACTCAGAAGCACAGTTCAAGTTCCCAAAACTAGACCTCAGCGATAAAGTCACAGTGCTAAAAAGAAAGCCCTTCATCCCGTTTGGGAATTTTGGGGGTCTTTATTAATCGTTTCCAGTAAGACCGGATCTTGCAGGCTCGTGTGTGGGTGGCTGGCTGCACTCTGAAGACAGATGCAGGTGCCTGCCTGGGCTAAACGTTCTGCACAAACTCAAGAGTTTGTTGTATTTCAGTGGTTTTTGTTTGTTTAGCTTTATTTGACATCTAAAATGTGTATTCCAAACTAAGCAACATTCAGAACCCAAACAAATACACTCTCTGCATAAAAATCAGAACATACGTATCACGTTACCAAGCGAGGCAGATGCCAGTGACAAATGCTTTAAGAATTTTCTAGCAGCCACCTGAAAAATCACTTAAGAGTCAGAAATAAGCAGCAAAGGCCATTGCATGAGTCATCAGTGACAACAAGGAGAAAAGGAATGTGAATGGAATTTTTCTTCTTTCTTTTATAAATGAGAGATGGCTCTGGCTGAAAGAAAATTATTTTTACTGTTACCAGAGGAAAATTTCCACTTGCATACAGGGGAATTTCCACCTAAGACATATTGATGAAGACTCATTTACATAGCTGAAGGTAACAACTTTTACCCTGGGAACAATGATGAAGGAAAAACAAATTCTTTTAAGTAGCAGGAAAGTGCAAAATTTTTGTCCTCAAATTTTGGTCTAGAAATAGATAATGTTTGTTTTCATTAAGTCTTTAAAAATATTTACAAAGGAGAGAAGATGTATTTCACAGAAGGGAACAGTCCAGCCAGCCTAAACAGAACCAGGACTGGGAAACTGTGCAGACAAGAACTGACTATGTTAAACACTTGGATTATGTGCTACAAGGGCGAGTGCGGCTCAAAAAATAAAGTTAAAAGCTCCATTGTTTATTATGCGAGTATAATAATTTAAAACATGGCAGCAGCCAGGTCGAGCTAGGGTGGGTCTCCCCTCTCAGCAGCAGCAGGCACCTGAACACCCAAGAGATTTTCCCATTTTCACAGAATGGCAGCAAGCTTACACAAACCACAGAGCCTGGCACATTTGCCCATAGAACCACTCATTCACTGCGTTGGAAAGTCATGAGGATCTTGAACTGAATTTGATACAACTCCATTTTCACCGTGTCTGTATTAGTACGTCCAGCTCCCAGAGCTCCCCTTGCACTCTAACAGGGAAAATGTCAGTGTTATCCTCACTGCCTGATGCCCCTTTTCAAAAGGGTCTCTGCTGGGAGCTGCCCTGCAGCACCACGCGCACCTCAAGTGCGGCTTTTACCCTGACACAACGATGAATAAACCATCAGACAAAAGCAGCCATAAGGCACCTGCAGCCTGTGGTGCTGGGGGGCTCAGCAAGATGACAACTTCGCACTGAATTTCCTATTTTATTTCCTTGCTACCTGCAACAGGAAAAAACTCAACCTCTCACTTCCTTCCTCCTACCCACATTCTGTTTGGCACTGTGAGCGGCTGGTGCAAACCAGCTGCAGTCAGGAGCCAGATTTTCAATTTGCTCTGCTCTAAAGGCCGTGCGTAGAGACACAGAGCAGAGTCTGCTGGCCAGAACAACAAAATGACGGGGTGAGGAGAGGGCAGGCACAGGCACAAGGGCAAGGATGTTTGCGTGCCAACAGAGCAGAGCCACGGGCACAGCACGGCCAGAAAGGAGAGGGCTGAGCATGACTTTGGCTTTCTGAATTAGCCTTGGAAATTTAACGGAAAAATGTAATGAAATCTTTGCATGCTCTTTCCGTCAGCACCAGCTCCGCGGGCCTGTGCTGTTCTGGGCAGCGCAGTAATGCTGCCAGGCCTCACTTCGTGACTTTAGGACGGGAGTGACCACACACCACCCATGCTCCGGGGTGCTCTGGGCAGCTGAGACACTCCCTCAACCCTCTGGAGAAGAGGCTGCCTTGGAAGACATTCCTCTGCATGCTCAGAAGCCCCCAGCCGGAACACAACTACTGACTACACACACGAGTCCTTCGGTGGCAGAAGCAAAAACATTTCAGAAGCCCTTTGACACTAAAAATACCTTCTTCCTCCTCCTCGGACTTCTCCTTTACCAGAAAGATTTCTCTCTGTGTGCCATTTCCCAGTGTCTCACACTCGTCTCTCGGCTCACACCCTGGAGCCAGACAAATGTCCTCTCAGAGCAGAGCTCCCGATGGGCCGTAAGAGCTTTTACTGCCCTTTCCCTGCTAACAGGTCATGCCCTGGCTATTCCTCCCTGCACATTATTTATTTACCGTTCCTCTCTTCCTCCGAAGCTGCCCTGATTGCTGCTGCTCACGCTGCGTCTGCCTGCCATGGGGAGCACACCAGCAGTGAGGACAGACTGCAGCACCACTGGCTGCTCCTCAAGCCCCGCACAGTCCTGTCACTGTAGGGATCCACAGAGCAAACCTGGAGGCTTGAACAGACCCCTCAGATTTCCAAATTACAAAAAGCCAGCCAACAAACCCACACCTCTTTTTTCCACTGCTGATTCAGAACCAGCAAAAGCCCGCAGGGATTTGAAATGTGCATCCCTCCTCTTGGCAAAATACAAATACAGGCATCTGATCTCATTTACCAGCGTGGCTGAGCTCTTGTCCCCCACGGCTCTCATCTTTACTGAATCTTCGTCCTCCCTTATCTCTGATAATGGGCACGGCAGAGTGCTCGGCGAGAACAGATTTATCACAGGCACTGGGAATTGCTCAGTCCGCAGCATCAGAGCATTTTCCCCTACTCCTCTTCCTGAATCTCTTTTCTGGGGTTCCAGCTGACCACAGGAGGAAACGCAGCCAAACATCTACTCAACTTACAAATGACAAAAAGTAGCGCATGAAATCCTGTTAAGTTGCAAAAAAGTAACGATGACAACACCCAACAAACTTGCACAGGAGGGAGCTGACAGAGCAAAGTCCCTTCAGTGCCCTTCAGCCTCTTTGCAC
Source organism: Donacobius atricapilla (assembly GCA_013397315.1). NCBI lineage: Eukaryota > Metazoa > Chordata > Aves > Passeriformes > Mimidae > Donacobius > Donacobius atricapilla. The sequence goes on along the minus strand of WBMY01002323.1, from coordinate 7,767 downwards.
AGCAGTGACCAGCCACGGCACAATCAAACCCTGATTAATTCTTTATCACCTTCCTGATGCTCGGTGTTTGCAGCTCATCACCAGATGGTCCTGCCTGTTACCTTGGCTGTACTTTGGAGACCTTGTAGGTAAACACATGTCCTGCCCTCGCGGGAATTAGCAAAGACTGAGGGAGCCCAGCAAAGTGGTCCAGGGAAAAGTGGCCTTCTTCCACAGGCAGCCCCAGGAGACGGTGTGAATTGTCCAGCAGCGCTGCCCGCCCATTGCCTCGGGATCAGTCTTACAGCAGAAAGTTAAAACCAGTCACACTGCTTCTCTTATGCCACACAAAATAGAGGAAGGGAGCATTAAAAACCCCCAGCCAGCAGCATAACTGATTCCCAATACAATGTTTTTCTCTGCTCTGAATGAGAAGTCAGTAGCTCTGATTGCACGAGTGCAAATTCCCCCAAAATTTCCCTGAAACCTTCCATTACAGAGAGGCAACTGAACTCTAGTATTAGTTTGGGCTGATAGTTGTTTATTTACCTCAGCTAAGATTATCTGTTAGATCTTATCAAGGGTGAGTGAATCACCCTGTACTACACAGGTGCAGCAGCAGCTCCACAGACTCAAGTGCTCCCTGCGAGGGGCTTCTCCCAGCGCTGCCTTTGCCCTCCCCTGCTTGGCTGGTTGCCTTAACTGAAGGAAAATTTCTGGTGGGAGGACTAAGAACAGCCGAGTGACAGGCTGTTTCCTCTAACACACGAGCCAGTTGTAGCTTCTGTGCATCACAGGTTTACAAAACCCAAAAAGATTTGCTTAGGTAATGCAGAAAAATCTCTGCAAGAGCTTACAGAGCAAGGAGGGGACTCCTGCTAAATTCTAAACAGAGGTGCTGGGACGACTCATAATGGGGAACAGAACAACCCTTGGAATTAATCTGGAAGACAAGAATGAGTGTCACCATGAAATCACCAACGACCAAGTGACATTTAGCACACAGTAGAGACTCACTGTCAAATCTTATTAACTACATCCTTGTATCACAGCAGACAGCTCTGCCCACAGATCAGAGACCACAGCATTACAGTGCAAAAATCATTCATGAGCCTGCTGGTGGCTCTGAAAGGACCTGTAGAATGAATGACAAAAAGGAATCCTAATGGAAATTTATTCCCATCATTTAGAAACCTGGACTAACCAACATTCTGTCCAGTTCCCTTACAGCCCTGGCACCTATTCCTACCTGGAAAAGTCAGGCAACCCTTCTCGACAAACATTTGCATGAGCTGTGCATCACTGGTCCTACCTGGTGCCACTGCTAACTGCTGAAAAGCCACAAAAATGGCACTCAATCTGCAGGGGCCTCTGGTGGAGGCAGCTTCGGTGAGAGGATGTCCCCTCCCTCCTTGTCCTGCTCTAATGTGCATGCAAAGCTCATTCATTATGTTTCATCTCTCCCCAGCCACTGATTAAAGGGGCATCCTCCCCAGTTCTCCGTCCTTTCCCGTCCCCAGTGAAGGCCTGTCTTTCTCTGCTTTGGCAGCTGCTTTTCCTTCTCCTCCCAGCCCATTTGCCTGCTGTTGTCTGGCTAATTATCTTTACAAGGCTCAATAATTGATGCAATCTCCCCCATTTTTCATCTCCTTCCTGCAGCAGTGTTTGGCAGGCAGGGACCTCCCGCAGCAGCTGCGCTCCCCTGGCTGCCCACCCCGCTCCTGCCAGGAGCAGCCAGCGCCAGGACAAGGCTCTGCAACCCAATCCTCTGTTTCCCTTTCCCTGGGCTCAGCCATCATCATCCACAGGAGCAGCTTTGGAGGTCACTTAGCAACGTGCCAGCAGACCAGAGCTCTGATGTCGCCGGCAGAAATGGCATCTCAGAAACACCCAATTGTCTCATGCCCTGAACCAAAGCATCTGGGCCATGGAGCTCCATTGCTCAAAAATTGCTGCTTCTAGAGAATTTATCTTTGACTCGCTGGCAGATGAGGCAGCAACACGGTTATTTCAGATTAAAAATAATCTCCCCCTCTTCAATAATCACACTGACTAGAGCACAGGGCTCCTGCTGCCTCTCTAACGTGTAGAACTGAACAAGCACAGATCAGATATTGAAGTGACACAGGCCTATGTGGTAGAGCAGCTCCCTCAACCCTTCCAGTTATTCACCTCTGGAGGTGAATTACAGATTTTAAACAGCTTTCTTCACATTTTGCCATTTACTTATGGTCAAAGAGGCCATTTCCCCCCCCTCAAGAGGAGAAAACATGGCAGCAAATACAGAAATTACACTGATAGCACAGTTCCTAATGCAACTTCTTGGTTTTTTAAGAGTACTGTCAGGCCCCTAAAAACAGAAGTCACAGCTCTTGAGAATTTTCAGTTCTTTGTGAAATTTTAGATAATAATTGACCCTGGCTCTCAGTTTGGGAACCTGTTCTCAGAGAGTTCACTATTGTCCAGCTGTGTGAGCTGCCCAGGGTCATGGAAAGGGAGGGCAGCTCCTCAAGAGTGCACTTCAAACCAGATCCTTCCTCATTTCACACCCTTGAGCAAACCTAGACTCCATGATGGCTTTCAAGGCATGAAATCCCAGATTCTGCAGGAATCAGCACTGGTGATTCAACATTCAGCATTACTCTGACTGAGTACCTCTGACTGATTATCACAAGACTCCTAAGAACGGGACAAATTCTAGATTTGTCCATTCAAGAGCAGCTGAGGAAAAGAACTCCAAGAGGAAAATGAATGGCTGGTTCTGCTGCTGCACAGCGCTGAGCAGGGCATTTATGGGGAGCACGGGGACACCACAGCACCCTGTCCTGGTTTAGGGCAAATCTGGGAGGAAGCCCCCTCCTCGGAGAGCCACCTCCGGGGGACAGGATCACACCTGGGGAGCACACAAACACACGCTGCCTTTTCCAGAGCCTGCACCCAGACCTTCTGCAGGTGTTTCCAGGGGTTTCTTCCAGGCGACCAACCGCCAGCCCTGTCCTGCCCTCTTGCAGCTTGTTGTTTCTAAGAGCAGTGGTGTGAAAAAACAGGAAGCCATGCAGCGAGGAGAGAGAATACAGATTGAGGCACGAAACGGCAGTAGCCCCAGCTCCCCCAGCACTCACCCCACCCCCTCCTTCCCTTCCCACCCCCTCACCACACGCCACATTCTCGATCAGAAATGCTCGGCTTGCTCTTGACGGGAAACTGGGTACGGAGCTGGAGAGTCTGGGCAGGAGGGGAAATCCAGCAGCCCCGAGGGAAATGCAGCTCCCTGGGCTCCGATGGCCACAGAGCGCCAGGAGCAGCTCAAATCAGACTCTGCTCCACAGGTGCATCCATTTTAGGCTTCAAGGAAGAGTTTGTAACTCCTTTGTCCCCAAAAATTCAGGTTTGCAGCTTCAAAGATCCACTGAGGGCCATTCTGCAGGCTGTTTGAGCTTTATCTATGATTTGCTGCAATCCAAACAGGTGTTTGCACCGTTCTATGCCCATGTAAGCATTTAAGGAATAAGGATTCTGAGTCACATCTCTCCCTTGAAGAAAGCCACTAGATCCTCGTGTCTACAGCTCTCTGCATTCACAGCTCTCCCAGCACTGGCAAATTGTGACACAATTTTTTTTTTTATTTTTGCAGGACTCTTCATTGCTCACACCCCATCTCCTCAGTCTCCAACACAAGGCTGAGAGATTAAAAGGGTGGAGATGAAGAAACAACAGCTGGGGCAAAAGCACTGGTAGGGGACAGAAAGGCCAAGCAAACCACCACAAACATGCCAGCACTCCGGCTCCCAAGGCAGAGAAAATATCCCCAGCCTCACCCAGCACACAACCACAGCTGTGCTTATGTCAACCAACTGTCTGGGTAAAAGAGGAAATGTCTCGGGAATCCTGGTGCTGCTGAAAGCCAGGACAAAGCCAAACGCCACACGCAGCTCGGCCAGTGCTTCTGGAGAGCAGCGCTCCAAAATCCAAGTGAACACAGCGGGGTGAGCGTGCACAGCCTGAGCCGCAGAGGGTGACAGAGCCCGGGGTGAAGGCACACACGGCCTGGCACACCCCAGAGCCAGCGACAGCCCAGGGTGAGCTGTAGGCACTAACACATGGACAGAGCACCTCCCTACACCGTGCTCGGATTTCGTCAATCAAAAGCCTTTTACACCTGTGCTAACCCAGCCCCATGCACAGATAAATTGTCCTGTGGTCCACTGTTAGTAACACATAAAACCATTGTTAATGGCTAAAACCAAGGGCGGAGTAAGGACAGACACGAGGCCACACAAAGGAGAAGAATTAGCCTGATACCTGCTGGTGGGAAAGGGGAATGCTGAATTTCCTTCGTCCTGCCCAAAGCCTCTGTACTGTTTGCAAGGGGATGTGCTGGGCTGGGGTTTATTTATAAAACATTTAAGAATGTTGACCTAAGGCTATAACTTGAAGAAAAATAAGCAGAGGTCAGGTTTTCTAAATGCAGTCACAAACCCCAGAGAGAAGCTTACCAGCAAGACCCTCTGCTTTCAGAGGGAAGCAGAACTCGGGAGAGGCCCCAGCACTCCTGAGCTGCCACAGAAACCGTGCAAACCATGAGCCATCCCCTGGCCTGAGTGCAGCCCATGCTGCTTTCTGTACCAGGCACAGAAGCAAGGCAGGGTCTGCGGGTGCCTGAATGAGCCCGAGGGGGGTTCCCAGCACCTCTCCTTGCTGGCAGAGGTAGGCAGCCTTCCCAGGCTAAGGTTTTTTGTCTTTTTAAATCACTGATAAAGAAAGATGCTCCTACAAGCGGTGATTCAGAGCAGGGCCTTTGTCTAAACGCTCTGAATCATTCTTTGTAAGAGACCATCCCTGCTGACACCGAGGGAGCCTCTGGAGAAGGCAGACTGAAGCCGTGATTAACTCTCGTGTGGCATTTGCATCAGAGCACCCGTGTAAGAGGCCGAGCTGTTCGCTGCCGGGGCTGTGGCTCATGATCCAAACCCGCCCAAACAAAAAGCCAAGGCCGCTGCAAGCTGGAGGAGGAGGAACACGCAGCCTGCAATCCAAAGGTTTGACCCACAAATAACTCAGCCACGGCCGTCCCTGCTATTCTAATCGGGAGTACCATGAAGTCCTCTCCTCACGGAGAACGGCCCAGGCCCAGCCCGAAGGGAGGGGGCGAGCAGGAGGAGCCCCGCAGGTGCCGAGGGCGCTTGAACATCCCCATCTCCGTGCGCAGCTCGGGGGGTCTCCTTCGGCGCGGCTCCACCGCGTGTTTATCGTTTCGTTTTGCGGAGGGGGGGCCGGTATCCCACACGGAGCCCCCTCCCCGGTGGGGTGCGGCACCGAGGCCCCATCTAGCGGCGGCCGCGGAGGGAAAAGCTCCGGGGAGCGCCGGGCGGGGCGCAGCAAAGCCCGCGGCTGGCGGCAATTTGCTGTGAATGGCCGCTAATATCTGGGAAAAAAAGCGCTTTATTTGTGCGCCCCGCACGTCTGGGCTGGGCCCCGCAGCCTATCGCCCCTACCACAACACGAGCAANGGGGGTTTGATGGGCGTGAGGGGGCACCGCTCGAGCCTCCGCTCACCTGGGCACAATCATTACCCGGCCCTTCACAATTGGGCACAGCTGTTACTCATCTACGGGAGAGGCTTTTCTTCTTTAAAAACAAAACGACACACACACACACACACAAACAAACAAACAAACAAACTAACTAACAA
>WBMY01002320.1:116332-164332 GCA_013397315.1 Donacobius atricapilla | reverse complement strand
GCTGAAAAAATCAGAGCGACAATGGTTCAGGAGAGCTGCTAGAGGCTGGATTCATTTCTGCTATACCTTGTGCTCTGAATAGCTTCATCTAAATTTAGAACAAATCCCATCCTTTTCATTGCCTTCAAGAACTCACGAGCCACAAAACAATGAAAAGAAACTCAGAAATAATTACATGGGATTTTCATGAGGGTAGCAAGAGAACAAAGCATAGACTCTCTGTTCCTGAGGGAACATTGAATTCCTGTGTTGGCCCAAAGAACAATGGGTATATACAGAGTTTTGGAGAACTGGAAAAAGAAGTTACACCCCAAAAAAGTCCAGAGTGGCAAAATAAAACTTTGCAGCTTTATTCTTCAGGAACAGTTACATGTGATTATTGAAATTTCAGCTACTTTTCTAACTCTTAACCATCTATGACATTTAAGTTAAAATAAATTATATTGATGTCTTTATAATGAAGTCACGATTAAACTTTAATGAAAGGCTCAAAATCTACTAGCAGAATGTATTTTTTTAATGGGTGACCCACATCAAAGATGTCATATTCCATCGCAGAGATAATATTTTAAAAATAATTTCCTGGATTCACATCCCTGTAACAGATGATTCAGGAGGGAAGAAAATTATAGTTTAGTCTTGACAAGGGCAGAGCACTCGTCTTCCTTGCACTAATACTGCTGTTTGAAGAACAGGTTAAATTGTGGAGGAGGACTGAGAAACAGGCTAGTCAAAAGAAAGAGAAAGTTTATTCCAAGAGAGTACATGTTTTAAATGTGTCAAAATCAAATAACTAATTAAGACAATAATTCAAATTAGAACCAGCTGGTAGTTTAACATTCTCAAACCCTTATTCAGCAAAAGTTTTCCACGTTTGCCTGGTTTGAGTCCCACCAATGTCAATTGACAGTCATAGAACAGTTCAGAAAGTTTGAAACCTGAGAATATTTTTTCCTATTTTTTTTAAGATTTCTAAGGCTTTGGTCTGGTGTTAGCTAGATCAGTCCCATACTGAAAAAACAAAAAGTTTTGTCCAACAAGACCCAACTACGATTACATTTGGTATAGCCTATGTATAAGCACAGCAGCACAACACATAGGGTAAGGTTTTGGCTCTGTGAATCATCCTGCTCAAATCTTCGTGACGAGAGCCACTATTTAAGTGCAAGAAATCCTTTCTGTGGAGACCAGATCACCGGAAAAGCTTCTTTCTTATCCATTTATGGACTAGCATTTCCCTTTTAAAATTTCTATATAATTTCAGCTAATACAATTGTTTCAGATTATCCAGTTTATTTTGTTTCTATGACAACATGAGGAGAAGACTTCCAGGGATTAATTACATATCCTGGAGCAGGATCCTAAGCTTCTGTCATTGCCCAAGATGGCCACATTTCCGCCAGTTCAGAAGTCTTTTTTCTATGTCAGGACAACAACCTTCTTAATTCCAGAAACTCCCTAAGATCAGGAAGAGAAGAAGATAAGGAGTATTAGAAAACTGCCCTCCAAAAGTCTTAGTGTTAGTGTACAGTTGAAAGCTTCTAATAGAGCCCTACATGAGAGCTTTCAAGTCACGGATTCTTTTCCCTTAACAGTTGCCAAGGACAAAATTCAAGACAAAAGAACCAAAGTAGTTGCTGTCACTAGCAATAAACTCCAGAAACTTTAGCAGAAACTTAAAAGCTCTCAAACTACTATAGAATAATAATTGGAATTCCCTTCTGCTCTCAGACGACATAAAGGCCCTTGCTTTGATGAACTCTTCAGGTTTTATTTTGGGCTTCAGACCTCATGAAGGAGGATTTGTGGTGATTTTCTGACACTGCTAACTTGTCAGAAATTTAGACGTATCCTCTGGTTATCTGAAGTGGTTTGGATATATCCTTAGAGATGTAGCCATTTGTGTTCTGGAAAGGTTTTATTGCTGCTACTTTTGAGATATTTGTAATTACCACAAAGTTGTTTTCCTGTTATATTCATTCCCCTGCTGCATTCCAAATAAAGGGTTATTGATTAATCTTCTTGATTCAGAACACAGGCTGCCACCATCTCATCGTATGAGATCATGGGTGTAGCTTACGGAATATTGTTTTATATATTTGGGAAATAAATCACACTCCAAGTTCTTTAATGTGTATTTCACACTGAGGAGTGAGTGTCTTATATCTTCTTTTACAAACTTAGTCAAGGTCTGCAAATATTCTTAGCAAAAGGGAAAAAATATTTGGGAGAGGTAAAAATCCTTCTTGGCCTGGTTTCATGAATTTTCTGAGTGACAATCTGAAACCCATCAAATTACTTGCTTTTCCATGAGACTGAGCTCCTTAGAAGCATAATCTATTCTGAGACTAGTGAGCAAGGAAGAAAATAACCTTGCCATATCCTTTAAGCCTTATCCAAACAAGAGTCAGGATTTTTTTAAGTGACTAATGACTGTAGGTGCCTTGAGACTCCATAAAGAGGTCTGATTTCCAGGGCTCAAGGTGTTGCCTGAAAATAGCAGCCTTGCTGGTGCCTTGTATTAGCCAATCTAGTACCACAACTCATTAGACTTTTCCCTTACATCAACTTCTTCTGCAACCTACTGATAATACTGAGTGTGAAACAACCTACAACCTTCCTGTGTCAGAGCCTCCTCCATGTTTTCTCTCCTACACAAGACTGAAATATCTGTCCTGGTTGTTTGAATCAAAATTTAGTAATTCAGTTCGTGAGACAGAGAAATTTTGGAGATTCTCATGACAGAGATGTTCTCTACTTCCAGACTTCACATAGGAAGAGAAGAAAATTAAGTGCTTTGCCCCTTTAGATGCCAAAGATAACCTCTGAATTGTAAAACAATCAACTCGCATGTTATAGAGACCTCAAGCAGACAGACTAAAGCAAAAACAAGCAAGGTGCTAATTTCAGCAATCGATCTCCAAGCCAGAGTTCACTTCAAAGGATACTCATGATCATTTGAGTGTTAACATTTCCAAAGAACTAGTATAAAAAGAAATATCCTGTACTGGGTTAAGTGACTTTTTTAAAGGAGTGTAATTCATTCCGACTGATATTCCAGGGAACATATGTTAAAAATCAGACTCTCTGCAGCATATGAACTGTTAAGATTAAAATAATGAAAGTCTACCCTCTAGGGTAAAAATGAATATGCCTTTACCAATGATACAAAACAGCAGTGCAACATTTAGAAGGAGAAAACTCCACTGTATTTTGAACGGTACCCCAGACCACCTTCAAGAAAGAATCATTGTCCACTCAGATTTTACTCACAGTGGGCTCATCCCCTTGTGCCTTGGAGTTCTGTTCCCAGCCATTATGCTGTAGATGGCTTAGGACAGCACTAGACATGGATAGTTTCACTGAAGATATTTCCCAGGGAGGACAGGAGATGAGAGACATTGCAACTGGAAGCATTTACAGCATAAAAATTCATGTACATTGGCCAATGTAGCATGGTCTCCTGCTTTCTCTCTAACTGTATAATCAGGATACCATGTGTTGTAACTGAAATAAAGGGAAATACACCCATGTCTGCAGCAGACCAGAGTCTATCTGCCCTGAATGATGTTGCAGGTTTAAAGATAGCCATTATGTGTGAATTAACCACTCATATTCTGACTACCTATATAGTTTATTTTGCTTGTCACAGACGTGTACTTGGCAGGTCAGAGAAAGGAGCCTGGGAAGACGATAAGAATGTTATCCACTAGTAGGTCAGCATTTGCCCACCATTTTTAGCCCATCTGCTTTTCTGCAGCTGAGCCTTCCATGCTAGAGAGTTTGTGCAGTCAGACCAGGGAACAGACACTGGGCTGTATTCCTGTCAAACCCCACTGATAAGCATGTGTTCACACTGGTTTGGGAAGGGGCCAGTTCTGTGGCCTCATATCCAGTGACTACTCATCACTCAAAACTCTTGCCTTGAGCCAGGTCATATTTTCAGGCACCTTGGGAAGTTATCACCTCCCTAGGACTTTTAGGCCAGTATGGAATATTTAAGCTCTCTGTTCAACTGCAATGTTAATGGCAAGGTGCTCATATGCAGTGGCAAACCACAGGATCACTTGCAAGACTGTTTGGCTGCCTAAAATATGTTCCAGCTGTCCATTGTGAGTTCCCAGCTAAGACAAAATAACTGCTGTATGAGCACTCAGATCACTTCAGAAGAAAGTGGAACAATTTCAAATCAAGAGGCAACTGAATTGACCCTGTTCTGCTCAGCGGTGATTTTCTGATTGATAATGCAAATTCTACATGACGGGTCCACCACGCAAAATTACTGCTATCTCTATGTTGTTAAGATTGGTCAGTAAGAACTTCTTTAAGCTGCTAGTCTCAAACGAACATTTTGTAATGTGGTAGTGTTCAGTCTGAGCTTTTTTTTCCATCTTAGCATGTGCTTGTTCTGCTGAGCACTACACCAGGATTTCTGAATATTTCTTTTAAAGAATGTTAAGGCAGATAGGTAATCCTTGTACTTCTGGACAAGAAATTTATTTCTTGGATATTTGTTACACTGCATCCACAGCCTGTTATATATAATATTTCATTGCTGACTATCACTGTCAGATGGCTGTCAGTTCTAATATGGCTGGTCATTGCAAGCTCTAATTTGCTCCAGTCCCAGGGAGGATAAAGAGACCTCAAAACTAGTAATCTGTGGGTTCCATCACAGCTGAAAACCCTTTGCAGACTACCCATAAAGGCGTTGTGTGGCTCCAGTGGCCAAAAAAAAGGTGCACATTTGGAGATCTTGAAAGGAAATGGTGTCTGATTCCCACAAGAGGTTTTCCATGTGAACCTGGTTCCCATGGCACTCTTGGAAGTGCATGGAAGTCTCTTCCCTTGCCACTTGCCCTAGATTGAATGGCAATACAAACTGCCATGTTTCCCCCTTATAATGACTTGTTAGGACTTCAGTTCCCTAATGTAAAAATAGTGATGACATCTGTGTGTGTATCAGCTTAATGTTGGCAGTCAGAAGTCTACTCATCCACTTGCGAAGAACCCTGCCTCGCATATTTGCTCTCATACGGTTTGTGCTCCATGAAACATTAAGAGAGGAGAGAGGAGTTTCTCTTGCCCACCTTCGAGCTGCATTGATCAGTTATACACAAGAACTCAAAGTGTAGTGAACATGCATTTCAAATCATGTTCAATCTTGCTGCTCTGTTGCACAAAGGAACAACTTCCCCTCACACACAGACAAGGTACACTTGGCACACAGGCTTTGCACGCCACAGGAACAGAGCCTTGCTGGCAGAATGCTGGTGTCACTAGCAGACAGGAGCTCAATGCCTTCTGACACAACCTTTCATTCACCAACAGGCAGCAAAAAGACCCACAGAGTCACAGAATGTTCTGAGTTGGAAGGGACCCACGAGGATCATCAAATGAGCTCCTTGTCTTCCTTTCCTAGGAGTCCCACAAGACTGGGATCAATGCACGAGGAAGACAAATTAAGGTCATGATGATTGTGTAACAAAAAGCACAGACATAAAGGTCAGAGTAGGCTTGAGAAAAAACACATCCACCTAATAGGAGAGTTAGTGAGGCTTACCTTTGTCTGGCCATGTCCTCGCTATATAAACAGCTCAGAATTAAACCTGACTATGTTAACAGTGTTCTGTTGAAAACTGCAAATGAATGTTATTGAACTCATAGTCCTTGTCCTTCTCCACTCTCATCTTCTTTTTCACTGTCATCTCTTCTCTTCTCCCTTCCTTCCTCCATTCCCAGTCAGCATTTTTGAAGTTTATATCATACTCAACTCTGGAATTTCACTAATGTGCTTAGAAGTTGATCCTAGAGGCCAAACTTTATTCTTCTATGTGAGTTATTTTTTGTTTCAGTCTTGAACAGGCATTTCTTGGAAGTGCAAGTACTCACAGAACTGTAGCACACGGCAATCATGTAAATATTAATATTCACACAGCACTGAAGATTACAAGATAATTAGAAGCTATATAACCATGTAACTCAGTTTATAAAAAGCATGACAGTTATAGGACCAAATTTTGTCTTTCTTCCAGGCCTGACTCCTTGGAATCTCTTTTTTCCTCTTTGTTTATGAGGAATTAATCATTTGGAACCTGATCCAAAAAACTCTAGAGTCAATGCAAGTCTCCCATTGACTGTAGCAAATTTTGGTCTTCAATTAAGTAAACCCTCTTGAACCCTTGGCAGCTCAGACCTCAAGCACATTACCAGCCTCCTGGTACCTCATCCCTCAGCAGCATCAAAGTGAGTTGTCAGAAAACTTCCACATGAGATGCACTCTTGAAACAGATAAGAGGGTCAGGGAAAGCCTTTCATTTGGAGAGGGGACATTCATGTCCCCAAGCACATTAGGTCACCTACTGACAGACCCTCATTAGACAACGTCTAAGGGCTCACTGCCTGGCTCTGCCTCCATCTTGTAGCACCAGGCCAGGTCCTGGCAGACAGTGACACTCATGTTTCCCCAGAGGAGCAGAGGATTTGTGGGGCTGTGCTGTAGACAAGCCTCCACAAAAGGAAGGAGTGGGAGTTGTGAAACAAGGTTTAGCAGGCATAGCATCAGAAAAGCATATTTCCAGCTTCCCCCCCCCTCCTCCCCAGTGGCCATTTTTGATCAGACTTTGTTTTTCTGGTGGTAGCATCTATTTCTCTTTCTGCCTTGCACACGGTTATGAAGTCAAACAAATTACCCATCTGAATACAGCCCTTGGTCGATTTAGAACCTGTTGCTTTATGGGAGCCATTTACATGCAATCTCTGTTTTTACAGATTTATTGCATCAACTGTTTTCCTTCTAGCTGTAGAGGGACAGCAAACACTGTGATAAAGAGATGCCAATGGACAGGTTTTCTCTCACATTGTAGGAGGCCTTGACAGAACCCAACTGTCAACAGACTACATTCATTGCTGCAAAAATGGATGTGTTTTAGACTAGAAGAAAACTGACTGGTAAATAGCAAACAAAAAGTATTTAATACTGAGGTTTTCTTTTTCTCTTAGAAACTGTAGAAAGTCCTTAGTCAATTATGTTCACAGGGGGGCATTTCAGAGATGTTCACAGAGCAACTGCATCACTCTGCTTGAACAATGAGACCTAAAATAACATTTTATGGCACTCTCCCTAAACCAAAGAATCTACTTGAATACCTTTTTACTGTACTTTCTGTGTGCACATGTTCAGTAAATCCCAGAAATGTTACAGTGACTCTTTAGAAGTGAAAGTGTTTCTCAGGTAAATACATGTGCTTTAGGTGTTTATTTTTACAGTATGTTCTCAAGTTGTTTCTATCCCATAGTTCTGGAAGTCTGGATTGAAACAGATCTTTTTTTAAAGCTAGTATGTCACCATCACAATATTGCATGGTATCCAAAAAAAAAGAGATTCATAAGGTGATTTTTAAGTAGTCCACATTTCACAATGATTGAGTTATGTCTTATTTCTTCTTCTGCCCATGTAGACTGTGCCCTGGGGCTGAGGTTTCACAATACTACCATGGCTCAGCAGCTTATTCCCCACACCCTCTGTTGCTCCTCCCTAACTATTTGCATGGCCTTCAAAACAAGCTGGCTCATGTTTTGGGCAAAATTTCTTCAGTAATTAATGTTCGACCTCCAACTGGTTTGTGAAGTACTTTGAACTACATGTGTAAATAGATAATTTTTAAGCTTGTATTTAGTGTTAAAATACAAATTGTGAAGGCTTTCTTCTAACCACTTAAAAAACCTTGTATGTATCCACTGAAGGATGAATTCCAAAACATTACCACTGAGTGGAATATAGCATGTGTTTTTTGCAGTCATTTAAAAAGCCAATGTATCATTCATTTACATTAGTTTTCACACAGAACAGTCTCTCACTAATCCCTGAAACTAAATACACAAAGTAGCCTGAACTGAATTTTAGCTTTGATACTGAATAAAGAAAATGGTTTGCTCTTATGAATTTCTACTGTTTATTTGCATTTTTATTTGCATGTAAAAGGTCAAGATTCAGTTTAATAATTACTAACTGTTCAATACTAAGGGAAGACGTGATGTGAATTACCTCCATGCTCCCACTAATTTTGCCTGTGCCAAGAAGTCACAGTGAGGGATAAGAGGTGGCTGTGGAAGGCATGCCTTCTCATGCTTTCAAGCAGTGCTGGAGCTGCAGAAACAGCAGTAGCCAGAGCTCTGAAGAAGCATCAGTTGAACTTCATGTACATAAATTCAACACTGTAGTGCATTTTCTCTATAGTGTCAGTAGTTGCATGTTCTTCTGATGTCTAGATTTTGAAAAAAAAAAAAAAACAACACATTCTATTCTAAATCTAAAAATTAGGCTCCATCCTTTCAAATAGATGCTCTGCATTCTTCTAAAAATTGTGCTGCCATAGATATCCAGTGGGATGCAGCACGTTACCTGGTCATTGCCAGAAACTTCTTTAAATGAGTAATTGAAGTCAGTCAATGCCAATAGCCATAGCAAACATCCCTCTCTTACTTAACTGAGAAGAGAGGTCTTTTATGTTCAAATCTTGCAGCAGAGGATAAGAGCCTTGCATTTGGAAAACAAGTCACAACTTTACACCACATAAGGTTAGTCTCAGCTCCTAAGTGAGGCATCAGGACACATGGCAAAGAATATCAGAATGAGATCTGGGCTACAAGGTATCAATGGACATTTTCACTGAATACTTAAGAAGTTGAAAAAATAATAAAATATCTCCCAGAATATACATTAAAACCATGAGTGAGCCAAGCTGTTTCTTTATCTTGATTTCTTATGTGTATTAATACATATTAGGCACAGTCAACTAACAGTAATATCATTCTATTGACTGTGGATTTGAAAAGCAGATTTTTAAAAAGTCATATATACTCTTTCTGATGATTTTCATGATATTCAATGCAGCTGTCTCATGGCAGTTGACAGGATGATCCAATACCTCACCCCAAGGGTATTGCAGCAAATTTCCCAGGATGCTTGCATGAGGGCTCTGTCCCTCCATGTTCAAGACTGTCACAGAATCTCTTGATGACTGCCAGGTACAAAAAGAAAGCTTTTTGTTTATATCAGCTCTCAAGCCACTACAACACTACCTTTTTTATTGCATTGTCCCTTATCTTACTCAGCCTTGTACTTCCAGACATCCATCCATAGATCAAGTGAAAAATAATTCTCTCCAAATGCAGCCTGTCATTTACGAAAAACCACACGATAGAGCTTCTTTGACAGAAAAAAGTATTTGCTCCTAATTTGATTAAAAGATGCTAGAGCATCTTTTGAAGGTTAAATTTGGTGTGGCCAAGTGTGTCATGACCTTTGTTTCTCCATGTGGTTGGTTATCCCTATGACTAGCCTCACTCACATGCTAGACATCATCATGGTAACTGAGCCCATTCAGAACAAGAGTATTTATTACTCTAGAGGTTGGCAGGAAATTCAAAGGCACAGAAGGTGAAAAGTGTGAACCACAGAAACACAGACACTGCCAGCTCTGGCACCAAAGGAAAACTCTAATGCCACAGCTCCCATCTGAGCAGTATCAGGCCCATGGAGGACATACCATTAAGTTGGCTCTGCCTGGAGGTGAAAGGAAGAATGACAAGAGAAAAGAAGTCATCAGGAAGGATCTGAGCCCTTCAATCGGGATGAAGCTGGCCCTGAAAGGTTCTCCCCAAGCTGCAGATGCAAAAGACAGAAAAACTCTGCAAGGTTTTTGGGGCAATGACAAGTCAGCTGGAACCCAAAAGAATCTGAGAGATATGAGCTTTCTGTGATTAGATTAAGTGTTCTCTTTCTGTAATTTCTTCGTTTACCTCTTTTATAAACATTTGTAACTGTGTTGCCTATATTGGATGCTGTAAGTACTTCTCCTGGCATAATTCCCAAAACTCTCCTTAATTTAAACCAGGCTAAGGTAGCTGGGTAAGATCAAAGTGTTTTTCATCAAGACTGGTGAACTTAAAAACATGAGTATTAAGAAACTGTCTCGTGTATCCAGCTCCCCAACATACTTCAAGAGAGTCAAAGGGTAAAGGGCCTGCCCTAACAGAAACTTCATGAGCCAGCTGAAGACTTGGCCCTGCTAGGAAGGAGAAATAATCCTGTGAACCTAGCTTTTCCTAGCACAGAGCAAGGTGGTGGGAAGCAGTCCTGTCCACAAGGAGCCTCCAGAAGATTTTTTGTAAGGAAAAGCATTTTTATTTTCCATGATTGCATGTGGCAGACAGCATTAGACAGTTTGGCAGACCTGCCACTCTCAGAAGTCACACAACTCTCTTTATTTGGAAAACCAACCCTGGAAAATCTAAGTGCAGCTGCAAAAACCTGGGAAGATTCTGAGTGTACAAAACCTGTAGTTTCACAGTTCATCCTCAAAATCAAGCCACTGTTGTGTTAGAGTGGCATTATACCTGTTTCAGTACCTATTTCCTCTTAAGGTTTTCAAATAGGGTTTTAAAGTTAAAAAATAATCTGTTTGTACAGTTGTGTTTAATCTGTACATTGGATTCAGGTGGACAGGCCCCCTCTTTAAGATTAAAGAGCAAAAATCTTTGACCACAGAGTTAGGTTTTGCAGTGTATTTAAGTCAGCATGCTCCATTTAAAGTAGGATTCACAAGACAATATCATAATTCTAACAAAGTTCGCTGCTACTTGTAATCTTTTCACTTTAAGGCCCCGTGGAGAATGAGGCTTGTGCCAGATGCCACACGCAGAGAGCAGCAGACTGGCTCCGCAGAAGGCGCTTATTGAACAGAGATCTAGTGGGGAGAAACACGCCCTTGGAAAGCACAGTGAACATAAAACAGTAGCTCCTGGGTGTTGGAGGGGGGGCTTGGCCAGAGGGTTTAGGCAAGGAAAAGAAGAAAGATGCTGTAAAATATGATAGGCAAAGAGGTAAGAATGGAGTGACACAGAGTGGAAGAATCTGAATAAAAGAGAATGGGAGGATGGACAGAAACAGGCAACCAGCATGGCTAGCTGCAGTCCAGGCAAAATTCTGTGGAGCCTCTGAATGCCGGAAGTCCTGGGCTGTGGCTGGCCACAGTGTCTGGCCAGCTTCTCTGCAGACTTCCCCCTGGGCCATACAGTGGAGTGGGGAGGAGGAGGCACTTGGGCAGGGCTCTCCCCTGCACACCTCTGGGTTCAGAAGGTTGCTGGCAAGCTCCATTTCTCCCCTTCCCCTCTGTGCAGCAGACCCAGATTTGGCTGCCTTCACAGCTGCAGCTGCTCCTACCAGCTGGAATCAACCGTCCTGGCCCTGTTCCAGCCCAAAAGCAATTACATTCTTGCAAGTGGATATTGCAACTTCCTGTCCTAAACAATCATGTACTGTTCCTCTGCACTTTTAACCAGCTGCTGCCTTGTACTCAGAGATGGCTGCAGGCACAGAGGTGGGACCCTGGAAGAAAGGTGATGGTGTATCAAGACAAGATCATTCCTGTGTAGGTTCACCTGCAGCTTAGAAAGGTCAGGGAGTGTTTCGTGACTGCTCTGAATGTCTGCATATAGCACTCGGTGTTTCAGTAACATATAATAATATTACCTGGGCTAGAGACTACAGCAAGAGAGTGCTTTTTCTTGGCTCAAATCTTCCAGGAAAAATCTTCCTCTATGCCTGAACTTCATAAACAAAGCATCTCCAAGAACTTTGACTAGAACTACCTTGCCTTTGCCAAGCATTTAAAACCAGAGCCTGGCCCATAACACCTGGAAATGAGTTTTGTAAAATATCTTAGTGAAAAATTTGCTGAAGGCATCCAGATGATATGTGGGATTTCTGGTCCTAGACTAACATACCTACTTACCTGCAGCTGGTTTTCTAAAACTGCTCTCCCTCCATCTCCAGCTTCTCCAGGCATATTGTTCTATTCTAACTTTGCTACATGAGCAGCATGGGCCTGAAGTGATCATAAGGTTTTTTATTTCTGTAACTTTTTCCACATCTGAGCTTTTCAGAGGTATGGATTAGTCAAGGTATCCATCCCTTGGAGGAAGGAGCTCACACATTCATTAATGTAAGCACAGCACAGAGTAGCACAGAGTGAAGCAAAGTACCTTGAAAGACAGAATAAACACATGGGGAAGCTGGGAAACCGGCTCCCACGTAAAAGGCTGTGAGCATGCTGTACAAGGTCAGAGGATTTCTGGGATAGAAATTCCCACTCAGACAGGCACCATCTCTTGTAACAATCAGCACATCCACACCAACTAGGCAGGACAGGTAAACCCCTCACTTCATCTAAGAATAATTGACTACACATTTGGGGATTGAGGGCTTTTAAACATTGCTGATTCTTACCTCCTTAGCTCCTAGTGCCTAAACCTCGATGTCTGTAGTTAGTGGCCTGTTGATGTGCCTGTGACTTACTTGTACCCCCATGCCAATGAGACAGAACACGTCAGCCACAATTGCATTGAAAAACTGCAGAGGGGTCCTACTGTAGGTCCATCATAGGCTGGGGAAATACCCCATCATCTTGCCATCATTCTTCTGTCAGACTCTGCTTGCAAGATACTGCTGAGCACTGGGATGTTTCTTGATCTTAAACAATGCGCTTAGTCCTGGTGGAAATAGCAAATATTCTATTATCAGAGCAGTCCCTTAACATGACTGAAAAATCCTAAAAGATATTTTCTGAAATTCTGAAAGTGCAGTTAGCATTATTTCCCATTAACTTAAATAGACCAATATTAAGTGATGCACCAACAAAAAAAGCATTAAAAAATTTAAACTAACAGTCCCATGGTCTGTCCTCCTAGTGTTTTAGATTTGTGATAGGGTCTGTCTTGGCTGACAGCCAGGCGGTCCCAAATATAGTGTAAAACCAAATATTTAAATGTAAGTCTGAACAGTCAGGGGTTTTTGGTTGGTTTTGCATTTGGTTTTTCCGTTTTTAACACATTTCGTTCAAGTGCTACAAAGGCAGCAGCAGATGCAGCAATTGATAAATTTCTCCTCCAAAGGAAGTATTACATGCTCTGGATTCCCAAGGTAATGCTACAAAAGAGCAAGTACTAAAGTATTATGATGTATGGATTTGAGCACCATAATTTATAAAAATGTCTCCAAGTGCTGCACAGTACAGAAAAGCGTGCAGATAAATCACAGAAACATATACACCAGGTGTAGTGTGTTTTCAGCATGTGCTGTCTGCCATTTGTAGCGTACACACCTGCACAGGAGAGTGCTAGAAAACAGTACATTCAATATTATTTATTACCTTTTGTATCTCAAAGCTGTCTTTATCTGCATGTATCACTTGAATACACTACTTTGCACAACTCTACTCTGTTACCCACAGTTATCTCCCATGTATGACATTACCTGAGCAAGGCCACTAGAGTGAGAATGAAACAGGGCCACTGAAAAATAAAATTTATCCAGGATGTCTTTCTGAATTTCCGCAACATCCCAATCTCACATGGGATTCTGATTTTTTATCTTTTAATTTTGTCTCACATAACTGCCTTCTCCCGCTTTTCCCCCTGCTAACTTTGTGCTGGGTGAGCTCCAGCCTGTCTTGAGTATGGGAATACCTCATTTGTCCCTTCAATAAGCAATTCTTGTTCTTCCTGCAGCTCTGTGCACAGCCTCAGAACTGAGCCATCTGGTACCAGAAGACAAACTTATCATATTAAAAGAACAGTTCCTTGCACTAGTGAATGAAAAAGTGGATCTCCACAGGTCTGCAATAACCAAAGTCAAATAGATCTCCAGTTCTAAGCCATGGCTGAGGAAATACTAACACGCAAAGACTGCTTTAGATGGATCCAGGAAATTCAGCATCAATTCCACAATCACCATTGAAATTCTTTGTTTATTTCCTTAATTAGAAAGCTCTCTTTTCTATCACTCTAATAGCATGTTTCCTGTCTTCATCTCATGCACATCATTTTCTTGCCTAATTAAAGTTTTCTCAGAGCTTGGAGTGTGATGTAGTCTTTTTTGTTTTTGAAGTCCTATTAATCAAAGAAAAATAATTATCATGTTATCACAAAAATCAAGACAATTACCATAGTCAGGAAAAGAACTCCTCCTTTTCTTATGATCTTTTGTGCCTTCCGTCACCCTTGTTCTCTATAGCAATGGTCACACTGACTGAAAAGGTCTGGATTTTTTTTTNTTGCACTGGCACATCTCTTGCACTCAGTTGTTGGATGCCCCATTCTCTTGGGAATTTAGATTGTCTTTATTAATTGCCCATTAGTAACAACAGATCATGTTGATTAATGGTTTAAAGAAAACAAACAGGCAGCTCCCATTAGTTTTTAAAGCTTCTCTTTGAGTGTTACATTTAAGTAGTTCCTCAGGGACTGCTCTTCAAAGTCTGGATCATTTTGTTGATAAGAGTCTGCTACAATATACCAAACATCTAACTGAGCAGAAAAGGGTTTAGTGGGTGGGTCTGTGAACTTGCCTAAATAGGCAGATGCTCTCTACCTGTCTACTTTTGCAGTACATTCTATTTTTGCCCCAAAAAATCAGATGATCATAAAAGAAGGTTTAGGACATGACTTTCCAGGGCTATGCAGCTGTGTTAAATCTATTAAACAGCATCTAGGATCCCTATGCCTTACCATAAACCAGTAAATACTATACAACAGGCAAGAGATTTTTATGGACATAACTATCATTTTGAGCTGTGAGGGTACTGCTTTTCAAGTTTGGAGAGGAGAAGTTTTACTCCAGAGTCATTATTTTTTCTGTTATTTTATGTGTCAGATATAAATACTGGATGGCCCATTCCTGTTCCAAGCCACCATCATGTGCAGGTTCTATATCACTGCAACTGAAAAGCAAGAATGTTTTTTATTCACTACCACTTAGAGAGTGATGTTGAGAGAATATCACTTTTTGACCCAATATCTTTGATCAGGTACAGGATAATGAAACTTCACCCTACCCTGCTTTCCCCAGTAAACCCCCCTCTCTGCACTTCTTAATAGCCTTGTTTTCAGAGCTGAGACATTCCTTTTTAACATTTCTAACCCTTCTAGATGTACCTATGGACATGTGTGCTACAGACACATAGTTTGCACACTTGCTGTAACTTTTCTCTCTTCACCTGCCAGATTTAGCATGGAAGAGACTCATGGCCCATGCATTCCAAGATCAACACGTGGCCAGATGGGGGCTTTAAAGGATAATGTCCCTGAGCAGATCGAGGAACCTTCTACAGAATCACAGAATGATTCAGGCTGGAAGGGACCTCTGGAGGTCACCTAGTCCATCCCACTGCTCCAAGAGGGGCCAGTTTCAAATGTAGATCAGATTTCTCAAGCCATTCCAGTCTCAAAATGAGCTGGCCTCGGCCAGAAACCCAATAGTGACACTTCCCAGAAAAATAACTGTATATAGCATCTTTCCAGTAGATCAGCTACAGAACAAATAGGTTTAATTACAGCCCTACACTTTCACAATTGGGCAGTTCCACGACAGAGAGTAGCTCACTATAAATGCATCTTCTCCTACAGAAGAGGAGCAAGCCGTTCAATTGGATAGAAGATAGAGACAAAAAAAAGGCTAAAAAGTTTGGTGCCATAAAGTTACAGACTAGTCACTTGTTACTCTTCCATTGTCAAGATGTTCGACTCACCTTGAGTCGGCCCCACCCTTGGGACATACAGTCAACCTTTCTTCTCCGCAGCCAAACAGTCATTAGTTTTAAAGCTTGTTAGGATCAACTAAATATACCCATGACGTTGTGTATTGCAGCTTTTTTGCATATATGAAATCAAAGGACAAGACATTAGAAAGCAAAACTATTTTGCCATATCTGCAGGACTGAAGGCCTCAGGTACAGGTGAGTGTCATGTTGATACAGCTGTGATTCCCTTGGGAATCCCTTGAGCCATTCTGGGGGCTTGCAGTAGTATGTCTTCAACAAAACTTGGGAAGCTTCCACAGCTTTACTCCACTTCCAGATACCTTCCTACAAAAGAGGATTCAAGCAGCTCCCAATTACACAGCTTTTAAATTAAATAAGAAACAAACAAGAAATGTTCATTCAGGGACAAAGAATTAATAAAATTGTCATAGTGGTAGGAAAGAGTTATGTTTAAAAAAGAGGTTCAAAGTAATTTTTTTTCTCACAAAGTAATAATCTCTTTGGGGAGATAGGCTGGAGTTTTTTCTATTATTGCTGTTGGACAGGAGAGATTTTTTGTCTTCCAAAGAGGAGGGAAAATGTAAAATAAAAGTTGATTTAGTTTTCAAGCCTCCAGCACTGAAGATTATCAAAATTCGTTCTTTAGTTTCAATCACCGAATTTCATTTGAGGAAAAAAAGTTTAAAAAATGTAAATGTTTTTATGTCCAGTCTTCATAAAACCATTGCAAGTTATTTTTGTATGGGTGAAAAGAAACCTGGAAGAAACTTTAAAAAGAGTGATTACTTGAAAGAACAGAAATGCCAGATCATATAACACTTACATTTTTAATGCAAAAATTGGGATTTGTTCCCTTTAAATTCCCCTACTAGCATTATTCTTCTTAGTATCACAGTACGTGGGGTTTAAGACAAAGCAGCACAGAGTGTTCACTAAATCCATGCATAAAATTGAGACCATAGACACTTGCATCCTAATTCCGCTTTTATTATTCTCAATAAAATGGAATCTTTGAAAACCATAGAGGATCAGTGATGCTAACAAACACATCTTCCAGCTGTTTTAATGACTGTATGACTAATGCACAGGTAAAGCAGTTAGAAAACTGAAAGCAGTTTAATTATATAAAGATTGATGATTGACAATGCCGCTCCAAACTCCTACTTATACCAAAAAAGGCATCAAACACCACTGAGTCCCTGGGAGCAGCAAGGCAATCTCTTCAGCCTCCTGAAAGGAAGGCAGGATTCTGTCCATTAATCTGTCCCTCTCCCCTGTAAGACCAAGACCTTTTAGGGAGACAGTGACAGGGACTGCAGCATAAGGTCTGATATTGCCCCTTGATGTCAAGGACATGTGATCACCTCAAGAAAACTTTTCCATTCCCTGGATACTCTGATCCCATAGATCTCCCCTTGCATAGCAGTTTTGCAGGGCTTGGCTGAGCAGAGGGCAGATCTCAAAGAGCGGAAGCTGGCAAGCAGGCAGGCAGGGAGGGCAGCTCAGGTAAGGCAGGGGACAGGAAGGGCAGAGGACAGCACAAAGCCAGGCTACACAGGGCAGTCCAAAGTAGAAGTCAAACAGGCATCCAGGGTAATATCAGCAGCTCATCAGTTTGATAATGTTGATTGTGCGTGTTATTTGGATCACAGTACTCCAGTGGTATTGGTACAACAGCTACTGCAAAAAACTCCCCAAGCAGCATGGAGAATTTAGAACACAGCTCTCATGAACTTCAATGAGAATGATACATCTGTCTCCTGCGGTAGCTTTGAAGCTCTCAGCCAAAAGTATTCTTAGCCCTACTGTCATGCATGTCCCCAAAGAGACAAAAAAAGAAGGTGTGAGCATGTGAGACCGGGAGCGGACGTGGTTGAGGAAGTGAGAGACCAAGTAGAGCCTGATCTGGGAACCCTGCAGAGACAGATCATGTCCCTCAGGCTTTATGTTATCAACACTTGTTTGGAGGTAAAGAACAGGGCTTTTTCTCCTAGCAGAATGAGGGACCCAGTCTGGACCACTGACACTGAGCTGGGCACCTGGCACTGAGCTGCTTTCAGTAGCATTCCCAGATCATTAGAGTCAGCTCTGGTATCTCTACTTGACCCTGTGGACACAGAAATCAGAACAAGCAAGGCAGAGAAAATGCAACAAAGAAACAAAGAAAAGACAGATTTGCAAGAGTTGAATGTACAAATATTTCAAATTAATTTTCTTCTGCATTTATAAATTGCTTGTGTTTTCTCAGCAAGTGCCCAGATGTGGCAAGGAAGAAAACCAGCTCCTAGACGGTTTAAAATATCCCCTTTTGCAGCAGTACGGTTCAGTATCACTGTACCTTTCTTCTTGTTGTACACACAGATTTTCACTCTGGCCTGCTGCAAAAGGTTCAATTTCCCTCCCCAACTGCACCTGCATTCTTTACTTGTGTGTGGTCTCTTGCATCACCACAGTGCTGATATCATCTCCTGCTCCTAGCTCAGGGCTGGAAAGCAATGGTTAGAGCACATAAATAACAAGCAGTATGCATCGGACTCCTCTGGAGCTTGGGGGCTCAGGGGGTTAGAAAACATTTGTGTGGAAGAAAATGTCTTGCAATACTTGAGTGTGACCAACTTCCAATCCTTGTGAAGCTAAACCAAGCAGTCAGAGCTCCCTGTGATGAATAAGTAACAGACAGGGAGCAGCTTCTGCGCTTCAGAATAACCCTCTGTGCCTCATAAAGGCATTTCATGGAGAGGAGGCAAGAATTAAAGTATTTTAGATACCGTTTATGTGGTCCCTAGAAATAAGGAGATATCTGAAAGTTTGATGAAAGGTCAAGATCAGAAATCTTATATGTCAAGGATTTAATTAACTAATAAATTTTTTTGTTTGTTTTATCTACATTGTATCTGCAAGGGCGGAATGCCAGTTCAAAGTCTGAATTCAACTGAGCTTAGATGTTGCTATTGTGTATTCCTTATTTGCTGAAACAACTCTTGGAGCCTGACAGTTTGATGTTGGAGTTGTATTTTCACGTTGGAGCTGTATTTTCATCAATCCTGGAAGTTAAATAACTCTTAGAATAACAGAGGAGATATTACATTGCCAACTAGAGTTGATATGCTCTTTCATTATTTGTTTCTATAAATAGGTATGATCCTTTTTTACTGGAACAGAGTCTCATGTAGAGCAATACCTTTTCCTCAGATGGCATAAAGAGGCACAAAGTAAGCTTAAAGTTATCCAGTCTGATAACTTCACCTCCCTTCAAAGCTCTTACAAGAGACAGGGCAAACACGTAATCATGTTGCTACACTGAAGTCCCAGCAACCTGAACCTTGCAGGGCTGAAACTGAAACAACAAAATATCTATTTCACCTGAGAAGCCATTCTTTCATATTAGGCGTCCCTAAGGTTTTGTCGCCTTTCTGCACTTTCTCAAAATAAACGGTAGGGCTACTAGATCCACAAGGATGTGTGCGTAGAGGAGGAGGATTTCCATGGCCACCCTAATGCCCAAGAGACTGTCATCTTAATTCATTTAACAACAGAGGTGATACATATTGGTACTGAGGAATACATTTGGTGTAGGTAGCTGAGTTCGCAAGCTGCAGGTGAAGATGTAGATTGAGCTGCCCTGGGTGGGAGTCTGAGACTAGAAGCCATGAGCTGCCAAAAAAGATTTTTAACAAAGGGCACAAGAACCAGTGGCCAGCCAGCTGAAGGGAATCTAGGAGACACAGCAGGAGCGTAGGACTAAGGAGAAGGAGCAAGACTGTGAGGGTACAAAAGCCCAGGTGTTCCTCTGTTGGGGGTCCTTCTGCAGCAGCACCTCAGCTTGAGCTGTGTCTATGTTACTGTGCTGTGAGTAAATGTATATGGAATGAGACATCTGAGACTCTGCCAGGGGAAATGTAGGGTGGAGCCAGTGAGGAAACCTGGTCTGAGTGAGTGGGCTGTGCAGGAGCGAGCAGGGACTCCTGGGGGAATGGAGCTGCCCATGGTGGAAGAGCTTCAGTCCCACTGGGGAAGTCTCTGACCTTGGGAGTGAAGCTGCTGGGGCCTCTGGAACGGTCAGGCTGGGAAGTTTCCCTAATATTGCAAAGAAATTAAATTAAATTACTATTCAAGATTTCTATTTGGTGGCGTTTCATTCTTTCATTCTTCTATGTGTCTAACATAGCTCATTTTCAAGACAGAAGTTTAAACTTCCATTGCATAGTTCTTAAGCACTACACACATTAAACATTCAGAAATTACAAGTTATGTTTTAACATCACTGTTCATGTTGGTGGATCGTGGGTTCTTAGTTTTGACCACAAGAATGTAATTTCCAATACTGTGTCCCTAAGCACATGAAACAAAACCTCATTTTAAAAGAAAACAAAAAAGCACCTTCCAATTTTTCTGCAGACCTGATTGTGGAAAGTTTTCTTCTATGAAAAACATAAAAGGCCTAGAACCAAATCTAGGTGAATGAGCTTGCAATAACCCCCTAAAAACAAAAATGTTTTGCATAGCACAAGAGAATCTGAAACATAGGCAATGAAAAATTAAAACAAAATCTAGTTTGATAGAATTCTTTATGCATTCTTTAGAACAGAGTCTGTCCCTTGATTTTGTATATTTGTTAGGTCTCAGTCAGAACCATGACAAAACTACAAGAATTTCTGGCATTCAAATGTAGACCAAAGATGGTTGAATACAAATTTTCTGCCACTGAACTAGAAAAAAACAAGTATCCATTTATGTATCAGAATTAAGAAAGAAAAACATGGAAATTAAATGCTTTCCAGTCAGTTATTTCAAACCAAAATGTGGTTAA
The DNA here is from genome assembly GCA_013397315.1 of Donacobius atricapilla. NCBI lineage: Eukaryota > Metazoa > Chordata > Aves > Passeriformes > Mimidae > Donacobius > Donacobius atricapilla. Next base: position 143,920 of record WBMY01002320.1, on the reverse strand, counting down.
ATCATTAAATTCATTAAAATTGACTTTGCATTAAAAAAAACTTAAGAAAATATTCCATATGGCAGTATGCAATGCAAAATAGAAAGAAATATTTTCAGAACTATCGTACAGGAATTTTGTGTGTATAAAAGTATTGTATTTTCATGGGGGAAAAAAAAATTGATTGTATAAAAATTAGACATTACCTAATAGACAATAGTCCTGCACTTTCTCACACCTGATCTAAACCTTGCTTTGGAAGTTACCATTAATATAATAGTTGGATCTGCACACTACTGAACTATCACATATGTTCAAATAATGCTAGCCATTTCACAGTCTCTAAAACTTAGTGAAATGAACTTCAGATTGATTAATTTGGGGTATTGTGAAATTTCCTGTTTGTATTATCCTAGAAAAATACAAAGGCAGCTGGATATAGTCATTATTTGCTCTGTGTCCTCCAGAAGCAGGCACAACCCATGAGCTCATGGGAAGGTTGGAAGAACAGAATATGCTAACACATATTTGAGGAGGACCACACCAAAGCTGTGCCTGTAAACCTCTTGGGATCATTCCATTAAAAAACAAACAACCAAAAAAACCAACAAAAACAAAAAAAAAAGGCAAAAACAAAGAAACTACACAAAAAAACACAAAGAAAGAAACAACAACAACAAAAAAACCCAAAACAACCAAGAGCCAAACAAGAAAACAAGCAAACAAACCAACAAACAAAACCCCGTATCACCCTGATTTAAACCTCTCAGTGATTTAGGGCACCATAGCTTCTGGAAGTGAGAAAGCACATTTTCCATCTCAAATAAGTCAGTGTCACTGTGTTAAACCTAGGTCAAGCACCCAGTGCATTATTTGAAATTACCCACGTTTTCCTTCCCAGACTGGCATTTGTTCAAGCTGATGGTAGCTGAGATCAGGCAACAACAGGTCATTTTCAAATGCCAGCTGCCATTTCCTGGGCACAAGACCTGTACAAGAGCCTTAGCAGAGTCAAAACTATCCTGTCCCACCATGGTTTGACCTCACAGGTGTTGCAGTTCAGTTTTCAGAACAGCTGACCAGCAAGGTAGGCCTGTGAGCCCGCCTGATCTGATTGTTACACTTATTTTCTCCAACAGCTTAGCTCACTGACAGGTGTGACTAGATGTATAGACATCTATGAAACCATGAAGATCACTTACTCTTCTTCAGACATACAGTAGCAGTTTCTAAATTACCTCTGGTCTGCCCTGCACAGACAGCCTCGTCACTGTTTCTGCAAGCTCCTTTAGCCAGCACAGGTACTCAGACGTCTTTGTAAACAAAGCTAACACTATGATTTTGACATCAACAGGTAAGCTGATATTTAGCTGTATTAGCTAAACCTGATAACTTGGGGTAATTTCATCACATAATTCAGCTTTTATTCACCCAAATGAGTTTGAAAATAACTCTTGAAAAATGGAGATGGTGTCAGTTATGAACTGTAAAACTGTAAAATCTGAAAACAGCTTGCACCTCTGAAGCATCCTGGCCTAGAAATAGGAAAGTGATTTGGTGATAGGAAGCATGTCCCAAAGAAGAACATGCATCTTCCTTAGAGATATTTCCATTGCTCCATCAGTTGTATTTTATTCATAAATTCTCTCTCAAGGGAAAATAAAATTTGACTTCAGGTATTTCAGTGTTGCCTGGCTGCCAGACCTGTTTAAATCATCTATGCTGGCTGAGAAAACGAGTTCCAAATGTCCTGAGCAGTGAGCAGCCCTGTAAAAGCTGGAGCCAAGGACAGCTACACTACTCTCTCTTTGCAGTTTTTAGCACTGCCATATCTCTCTCTCAGTCTGGAGCAGTGACCTGAGCTTGGCTGCAGGGAACAAACATACCCAAGCTAATAGTATGAGCTTACACAGAAGTTAAGCTATAGCAGGGCAGGTCTCATCATATCTATTTATGAGTTTTGCTGATAGCTCAGAATGGCCACACAAGCCCACAGGCTTCTGGAAGGCAGCATATACAAATCTTACCAGTTCTTCAGCTGGAAAGCAGCTGTACTCACAGTGGTTATTAATGTACTCACAGTGAATACACTGATAATATATGGGCAATAATGCCAATTCCAAGTTTTATACTTACAAGAGGCTTTTTAGTGGTGCTCCTGACCTTCCAGCCACCTGCTAGGGAGTTCAAGGCCCAGAGCATCACCGTGACCTGGGCATGCCTGGCATCAGCCAGATGCCGCTGTTTAAGCTCAAGCAAGTGCACTAGCTGCAGAAGAGACATGTTTTAGACAGCCACCGAGACACCAATGGTAAGCGGGCATGAAAAGAGGGATTTAAAGCAGCAGAACTAGGGAAGAGACTACCTTTTAGTCATGGCGTCTCCACTGACAGGTTAAGTCTTCCGCAAAAGACCTGCCAGTGTTAAATGTATGCACCCATGCTGAAGGACAACTATTTAAACAACCGCCTGAGAGTGGTTTTAAAAAAGCAGCCAGAACTGATGTCAGGGAAAGGCGAACAATCATTAAAACATTCTCAAAGCTTTATAAAATGTCTTAAAATAGCGTCCTTGCATATAGGAATGCCAGAAGATTAAGATTCAATATCTCATGATCTACTGTGTCTAGGAACAAGTACTTTAATACTACTGGAAATGTGCCTTCTTGAATTTTTGACTGCATATTGTTTCCATCTCTACTTGTAATGAGTGTCAAAGTCCCCTTTTCCAAAACATTATTGTTTGCCATACATGGATATGATTTGGGCTTAGTAGGTCTCATTTTGAGGAAAAAAAGATTATTGTTTTGGGTTTCTTAGTTTGTGGTTTTTTTTAGTTTTAAGAAGATACCTTTTAAAAGTAATATAGACAACTGGTTATTAGCACACAGCAAGCCACTTACAAAGTGCAAATTGTCACAGGAGTTTCCAGCTCATGGATGTGGCTTACTCAGCTTTCCTAAAATGTGAAAGCATGCAGTAATAATGGTTTTGCCACTCATTTGGCAATCAATACAACTCAAATGTAAGTCCGCTGTTTATGAATAATGGCATCACCACAATGCATGCTAGCAAGAATTTGTAGCAAACAGCCCATCACAGATTCTAATACTGTTTATCGTTTTACTCTCACTTCTTCCACATGAGTTAGTATGAAAATGCCAGTATGTCTGCCACAATTTTTAACCAAACTCTGGTTTCAGAAGCACTGAGTTGAGTTCTGGGTGCCCCAACACAAGAAGGACATGGATATGCTGGAGCAAGTCCAGAGGAGGCCAGGAGGATGATCAGAGGGCTGGAGCACCACTGAGAGAGTTGGGGCTGTTCAGCTGGGAGAAAAGAAGACTCCAGGGGTGCCCTGGAACACGTTCCAGTACCTGAAGGGAGCCTATAGGAAATCTGGAGGGGAACTTTTTACAAGGGCAGGGAGTGACAGGACAAGGCGGAATGGCTTCAAATGGAAAGACAGTAGGTTTAGATTTGATATTAGAAAGACAATCTCACCATTATGAGAGTAGTGAGATACTGGCACAGTTTCCCAGAGAAGCTGTGGATGCCTCATACCTGGAAGTGTTCAAGACAAGGCTGGATGTGTCTTTGAGCAATTTGGTCTAAGGTGTCCCTGCCTGTGAGAAGAGAATTGGAACCAAATGATCTTTAAGGTCCCTTCCAACTCAAATTAGTTAATGATTTTGTGACTATTCTGAGATAAAAAAAATCAGCAAATTCCCAATTGTAGATCATGTAAATATATTTTTTCCTTGTGAAAAAAAATAACCGGGAGAGATTTTTAAATCAAATTAACTCCACCCAAGCTTTCCTTTGGATAAGCCAGTTGGGATTTTCTTCAGTAATGTCTCTGGCTATGCTTTTTCCCAGTCATCCACACAGCAGACACAATGCACACAACCACTTCACAAAATAATGACAACAAAATAACACATCTTGGCTACTACTAACATGAGAACAGGTAGTTTTAACCAGCAGTGTGTCCATCAAGGACCACAAGGCTGAAGAAACCTCAAAGATCACTAAGAACATCTAATATCATATTTTTTCATTGTTTTAATCAGATTAGCTCTTGAAACATAGCAATGATCTTCACCCAAGCAGATGCGCAATCCCAAACCCCAGCTCTGAAAGTCTTTAAAGATATGATTTCAGTTTCCAGTATTTCCAATTCATTGCCAACATCAAGGGAAGCTTACCCAAATGCAACATCCAAGTGATTATCTTCTGCTTGCACCGACATTTATCTAAAACCACAGTTTTAATTTTACATAACTCGAAGGGGAAAGGGCCATTAATTAGGCATCATAGCTACCTCCTTCAGTTGCACACACTGACTCCCCCTCCCTGGTGAACGGACAGCTGGTCCCACAGCTTGGCTGTTCCTTTATCCAATTGGGAGGTGTATAACAGGAAAAATGGTCCTAAACCAGGAGGTTTGGAACAAAATCCTTTATGACTGGAACTGTAAATATTTGGATGCCTGTCATCCTCAGCCACTGTAGGTCACCCTGCAGCCATAAAGGCAATCAATCATCTATCTGGAGGTTTCAGGGCAGTCTGCTAATGGTTTTGATATGATTTCTTGTGCTAGCTTTGAGAGATCAAAACAGGCACAAGAAAACGTGGATTTAGTTCTTGCTGCTTTATCTTAAGTTGTTCTATGATGAATGTTATTAATGACATTCAAGCCTTGTCGCTGGTGCCTCCCAGAGTGCCCACTCTGCCAGTCCGGGCTAACCCTGGCACGCAGGCAGCAGCAGGTACAGCTCTGTCTGCCACGCACCCCGGGCTGATCCTGGGGGTTCCTCAGCGCACTCAACTCACAGCATTAGCCAAAGGGCATGTGCTGGCAACTAAGACAAGGAGAAGGAAGGGCTCAGCAGTAGGGTTGGCACACAAGTTTATTGGGGCCCTGACAGGATCCCCTCACCTCGGATCTCTCCTTGGCAGAGCACCGAACCAAGGCTGAACAGTGACTGTTATGCCCATGTAGGAGGAAGGGGAGGGAGCAGGGGATTCNAATCCTTTATGACTGGAACTGTAAATATTTGGATGCCTGTCATCCTCAGCCACTGTAGGTCACCCTGCAGCCATAAAGGCAATCAATCATCTATCTGGAGGTTTCAGGGCAGTCTGCTAATGGTTTTGATATGATTTCTTGTGCTAGCTTTGAGAGATCAAAACAGGCACAAGAAAACGTGGATTTAGTTCTTGCTGCTTTATCTTAAGTTGTTCTATGATGAATGTTATTAATGACATTCAAGCCTTGTCGCTGGTGCCTCCCAGAGTGCCCACTCTGCCAGTCCGGGCTAACCCTGGCACGCAGGCAGCAGCAGGTACAGCTCTGTCTGCCACGCACCCCGGGCTGATCCTGGGGGTTCCTCAGCGCACTCAACTCACAGCATTAGCCAAAGGGCATGTGCTGGCAACTAAGACAAGGAGAAGGAAGGGCTCAGCAGTAGGGTTGGCACACAAGTTTATTGGGGCCCTGACAGGATCCCCTCACCTCGGATCTNGAATGGATACGTGACTGTGGGGAGGGGATAACGGGGTACAACCAAAAATGTATAACAACGGGGGTACATGGACTGAATCACAAATTAACATACAACTCAAATTATAAAACACACTACTTCAGAGCCTCTCTTACACTCTTGAGTGGTTAAACAGAGATAGATAATAAAAACAACTCCAGACCTTCCACCAACTAGAAGACTAGAGCCATGTCTGTTTGTTCCTACCACAGCCATTTGGAAAACCCCTGGCAAGCCAATTACAAATCGGAGAATGTTTAACTTTTGCTCACAGGCTGTTCCCTGCTCTTTCCTTTCCAAAGGACCCATAGCACTTCCCCTGCTACAAATACACAGATTTGTTGGAATAAGTCAGAATCCCCACAATTACAGATATTTGATTGCCCTTTTGCTCACCTCGCTACAGCGGGCAAATATCTCCAAGAAATTAGAAGTAAAAACAGATGAGGGAAGCAACCACACCTAAATTCAACATAAATCTTAAAGGTTTGTACATGAACATAGATTTTAGCACAACACCCAACTAGAGTAGAGGGAGCAGGCTGAATGATCCCCTACTGTGTTGCATCAAAAAAAATCAACAAATCAGAAGTTGCTACAAGTTACCGAGGGATCTAATTTCCATATCTTCATGAAATATGACGAAAGCAATAATCATATTGCTAATTTATACCTCCTGCCATATGGATATAGCAACAGAGAATATGTCAGTTATGGCTATGATGAGTGGAGACTGGTTGCCATAGCGAAGCTGAAGCTGGCTAGCAAAACTCAGAGAAAGGAAAAACAGTGAAGTGTAGCTTGTATGGCAAAGAGTGAATGGGTCAAGACACCCTGACAGAAAGGAAGAGCCAGAAAGACATAATATACTCCCTCCTTAATGGGGTATGTGAGAGTTTTTTAATGAGCAATCTATGCTTTTACCCTGATGGTTGGCAGGGAACACAAGAGCAGTTTCTGAGAAAGGTTCTGGTGATATCAATATCATATCAATCAGGTGAAAATGTTCCTATGGGGCCAAATGCATTTCCTTTCTGTTGCTCCTGATATTGACAGCTGTTCTGGGCCTTTCCAGATGAGGAAGGAAAACAGGGGAAAACAGAACAGCAACTTGCAAAACATATATTGCACAAATCCATGTCTTTACTAAGAGTGTGCTTCAAAGAGAGAAGAATATGAATCTGTATCTCCAAGGACAACACCTAACTAGCACATCATGTCAAAAGTCAGTTGCATCATTAAAGCAGTAGGAATGCCAGTTACTGAGAGCACTGGACCTTCAGTAGTGTTGAAGCAGTTTTGTGCTGGCCAGTTAGTAAATGTCAGGAGGAAAATCAATTTTTATCGTATACCTACCGTGAAAGCAAAACTGTGCAATTAACTTACATGCCTATTGACTACATAATGAAAAGTGCAATTAGATATATTGCTTGCAAATCCTGCCATAGTCAATGGGAGCATATGGAGTAAAGGAATGCATGTGGGCATATTTGAGTGTATGCTTTATCTAGAAAACAGCAGAGAGGTAATCAAGTTAGAATTAAATACAGTTATAGCAGTTCAGTTAGACTGCACCATTCATTTCTAGAACACAAATAACAACTCATGAAGTGAATGAGATCATTGAGCTAATATACTTTAAAAATTTATTTGCTGAAAGCATGAGACTGAAAGCTTTACTTGGAAATGAAAAATCTAACAAATTGGCAACAAATGTAATATAGGAGGGAAATAAAAATAAATTCAGAACAGCAGGCTGACTGCCACAGATAAGAAACAATATACACTGGAAACTAATCCCTGACAACTGAAAATTTATGGCACTATACAAGTGATCACCTTCAGACTATTTTCATTTAGTAGAATACTCAAAAGCTTCTTCTGAGAAAATTAACATTTTCAGAACTAATCATACCCATTTGGGTTTGTGTTGACTTCAATAAGTATACTTATACATACTCACTATATGTATGATTTTTTTTTCTTGTATTATTGCTGCAGGATTTGGAAGCTGGGTGTAAATTTTTTGCTCTCCTTCTGCTAGACGCAATAGTTATTTGGATACCACGGTATCCCAGAAAAGTTTTGTGCTGAAAAAGCAATTTACAGCATTTGATGCATCAGAATGAACATACAAAGATAAATATTCCAAGGAAAGGAAATTAAAATTCTAAACTATTCAGATCCACTTTCTTTCAACTGTCCAAAGTTTTGCTTTTATATCCTTTTGAACTGTGTTCTTTAATACATTTATGCTTATATTAAATACATAACATAATAGACATAGGAAGTGAAAACTATTCAGCCTTTTACTATCCAGACTCCTATGGATTTAAATGCATGCAGTTAACATTTCCATAAATGCAGTCAAAAGTAATTCACAGCAGTCACCTGACAAGATGGTAACAGAGAATAAGATCATTAGCATGGAAACCATCAGGACTCTACAGAACCAGCCAACTTAACTCCTACCAGTTCTAGGAGCATCATCATACTAACAAAGGAGCAAGGCCATTTTAAATCTCAAATTTTAGAACAATTAAAGCTGAATAAAAATCTTGCCAGTGGTATATCTCCTGTTAACAGTCCTCATTACATGTCTACTATAAAATGAATTAGGAAAATATTGATGAAATCACCATACCTCTACAGTGTAACCCCCTAAAAGACATTAGGTCACTTGCATTGCTAGACTAAAACACTGAAATGCCTGCCTCGTCTGGTCCTGTTTTTTAATTTATATAAAAATTACATTTATGGGGCAGACCAGTAGCTGATGACAAAGTTTAAGGCAGGGGAAAAACAGCCTTTTCCCTGGGGAAAAATATTTACCGCAAGAAACTTAAATAAGCAACATAATTCAAATGGAAGAATAGTGGATTCCCCTGTCTGGAACACAGACTTTGCCCGGTACCTTCCTAACAGAGCATTTCTTCTCAGGAATAGAATACAGACTGTCTCAAACAAGCCTAGAAAGGGATCCAGGCACATCAGATAATTAACCCCAGGCTTCTTCCCAAGAAGATTAGTCAGAGCTGAACACAAAAAAAGGTGCCAGTGATGTAGTAGAAGGGTGGTATCTTTCTGTTCCACCTCTCAAGCTTCTCCTCATCTTTCAGCAAGTGTGGGAAATGTCAGCCATAAGAAGTTGTTACATTCTGCCTCCTGGGGAAAGGAGCACTGCATCTCTCACAGGCTCCAGAGGCCATCCACAACATCTCCTGATTCAGTGGCCATCCCAGGGGAGCCCTTCACAGACCCTTGTAGGTTTCCAGAAGTAGATGGGAGCAGGGAAACTAGCGTGGAGGAAGAGGCAAAACAAAGCTCTGCAAAGTACAAAAAGACAGCTTTGAAGTCCTCAAAGCCCAAGTTTAGGGTTTAGTCACTACTCAGAGGCAATAAAGAAATGGAGGCCAAGAGATACACATTCTGCACTCTGACGGCATCTGTAAGGAGGAGCCAGCAATCAGAGGTCATTCCTCAACTTTCCTCAGACTTTCTTGCACCCAGGAGATGCTTTCCTTTCAACTAATCTTCCTCTCTTCCTAGCAGGGAAGTAATAGGCTCTTCTTTCCACTTGCATGCGTTAGCCCTCATTAGACAATCAAGGCGTGATTTTAGTTTCTGCAGAGTTCTGTCCCCTACATAAACAACAGCCACACAGCATGAATTACCTCCTTCCAACCCCAGACCCAGTGGGAAACTCATACACTGTAGTTCTTAGGACCCCAGGCAAACCTCATTAGCAGCTAATCATCAAGCGAATCATTAATTAAAATACAAGCATTTTATTACAAGAATAGAGCAAACTCTGCAAAGGATACTTTTACCACATTTCATATGATTTGTTGTGATTTTGAACATCTGATGCCATGATTTTGTGTTTCAGAGAACTGTTTTTATGTAAATTAGCATCTGAATAAATAAAGATTGTAAGAATGCATGATATTGTCTGCATTTCAGCCAAGGATACGTAAATGCAAAAACTTGAAATCAAAACGTATGCATTCTGCATAACTTTGTGGTCTACAGAGTAACAGGAAATAGATTTTGATACAATTTATGCATAAGTAGATGCAAAATAAATCTAGCAAAATTTAAAACTGTTCACAAAACCAATGAGAAGCATTTCTGTCCTAAGCACAGGGATCTTGACTCAAGAGGGAGCTAGGTAGCTGGTTTTATAAACAGAGCATTTCAATATTCTTATTTATTTTCATTTGAAAATTAAGAAATTAAATAAACCTGCTTGTGCTCACAATTGATCTTGTTGACAAGACAACAGCTAGGAGTTTCATTCTTTAGGGTAGAACCCGTGACTGCACACTGATTGTGATTTCATTGAAAGGTTTAAAATGAACACTCAAATTCAGCTGAGCTACCTTTTTCTATAAACTGCAGAATAGTGTTCAAGAAATCCTTCATTTCACATTCCCTTTTCAGATGAGAATTCAGAGGATACTCAACTCCTTTCTGAACTAGTAAAGCAGAAGTAAGCACAAGGATTAGTAACACCATGGAATCACAGAATGGCCTGGGTTGGAACGGACATTAAAGATTGTCTTGTTCCTACCCTGCTCCATGTCCAGGAACACTTTTCACTAGACCAGGTTGCTCAGAGCTCCCTCCAGCCTGGCCTTGAACACTTCCAGGAGTGTCACTCAACTATTCATTTCCATCAGAAAACTGTAGTGCTATCTGATATATGTTTTTTATTGCAAATATAAATTTTCAAGATATCAAAGGTAGATACTGTGACCTCATATTTTGCTGCATAGTTTGCTAAAATGCTTTTACTAGGTAAAAGTAGTTTTATTAGCTTCAAACATGCATTAAAAAAGCAGAAAGAACCTAAAGAAGTCTTAGCAGGAGACAAACTATCACAAATGTTGACAGAGGCATTCAGATGCATCAGTGACAAAATTTTGACAAGCCAGATGAAGTAAGAAATGACTTCTCAGAGAAAGATAATTTTATGGAATCCTTTACAGATTTTCTCTATAACTCTATTTTAGTGGTTGAAATTTATAATTAGTGCTACCAAAGTACTGGAAAACCCCTACTGTAATTAAAAAAATAGCCTGAATCATAGGCAAAAAGCAAAAGTAAAATACAAAAATACATACTGTAGAAAATATTTTGAGCAAAAACAGGAATGTGTTTATGTTTCTGTTGGCAGGGGTGCATCTGGCAGCTTAGTTTCCTGTGGTAAACAGTAGAAGAACTGTACCCAGCTCTCCCAAGTTGGTAGATTGGAATCACTTATTTACTGTTTCTCCAATGTAAAACTCAACTTTCCAAAAACAATTTTCAACGTTCAGTTATGACTTCTTGCAAAATTGTGATGACTTTTCTCACGCATAACATAATTCCAGTCAAACCTGTGTTTGTGACTTCTGGCACCCTTGAAAGTGTTGTGGGGCAGGGCCCGAAGGTGGGGAAAGATGAGGGGTTGGCTCTGGACTAGGGTTAGTGTGAGAAGCCTGTGTGCCAGTGGCAGCACACGGACCTTGGGACTGCACCAAACACTTTGACAGAAGAGTCATCCCTTAGCTGTGTTCACCATCACTGGGACTCTTCCCACAGCCAAGAAGGGAATGTAGGACACTCGGCCCTCCAGACTGCCCAGGGTTTCTTACTGTTCCATAACTAATAATCTCTCCTATTGATTTCAGAATAGGTGGAAGGGAAAGAAAATCCTATTCACAAAGTGTTACATAAAGCAAGGAAGAACATCTGCAGTCGTTTGTCTGGAGGAAGCTTCTTCCCCATCTCTGGCTAATGACCAAAGATTTTGGACAAGAAAGGAGGGAGGGAAAAGCCTTATGTCCTTTTGGCACTTGTATTCCCCTTCTTGTCACCCAATTGTAAAATGGGAAACAGTTACACAAGATTTGTTCCTTTCACAAATAAGAAGGGTGCTGGAACAGATTGATTTATTTATTTAACTTTTACAGTAATGGTTTTGCTCTCTGAAGTGACAAGGAATGCTTGTATGAAGCAGACATAGTGGTGAAACTATGTTGGGACTGAGTCTACAAAAGCAAACACGTAAGCCCAAGCCTTGTCACCCCCACCCCTAAATTCAAAGCATGTGACAGAAAAGCACTATGCCAAAATCTGCAGAAGTTATGTTTAGTTAATTGCATTAGAGTTTATTTACATATCATAATTTACAGCAGCAGAAAAGAGTCTTAGCTAACAAAAATGGGCATTGCTTCATTTCTAAATAATGCTTCTAACTTAGCATGTAAAGAAAATACTGTTTAACTAAGGGTTAAACTTCACTACCATGCCAGAAAGCCATCCAAGTTTTTTTCTGCTGTAAACACATTCTACTGCCAGTTAACAGACATTATTACAGTAACTCTGAGAAAAGTTCCTAAATAACTGTGTTTTCCATGAATGCATTGAATTATATGTTAGAAGATCAGTATCTTCCTTCCACTTAGCAAATGTTGATAAGGCATTGCCAACCGAGAGAAACATGTCAAACATTCAGCTAGACATCATTAAAACCTTAAACCCCTTGGGGGAAATGAAAGTAACACCTAGAAAACTCAGATGAACAAAAGTGGAATTTAAAGTATCATATGAGAAGCAGCAAGAAAAGAATTAACAACAGATCTCTGCATTAACTCTCCTTGTTTGATGCCTGATGACAAGCCATATATAGTACTAAATCCGAAATGACAAAAATGTTACATATATGATTAGATCACATATGGGAAAGTACAGGGGTCCGTCCTGAGAGGCTGGAGATGAGCAACTGCTCCCTGTGACAGGAAGTATGAGAAGCAAGTTTTGAGCTCTGTAGTTTGGGAGCCAGTCTGCCTGGGATGGGGAGAGGATTGTACATGAAACCCAGAAATGCTAACACAACCCACTCACCAGGGCTTTCTGTTTCTTAATTCTCCTGTTGATTCTAGTGGGAAGGAGGAGGCAAAAAAAAAGTTGTAGAATATGTCCCTCTTCCACATCAGTGGGAAAATGTGCTGCACAGGGCAGCCAAGCAGCAATAGCCCTTCCCACTCAGGAGGAACACAGCAAAAGGGTAGCAGAGGACAAGCCAGCAGGATGAGACCCTATGCCATGTGGCAACTGGCTCTTTAAAGTTCCTTATGCAGCAGCTATAAAATTGCTAATGGCTGTTGGTGCAGTGAAGGTTGGTTTTGATCTCTGATAATACCTGTGAATTTCCCAGTGGAATATTAACAATTCAGCCATCCAAATTCAGCCAAATCAAACTTGGCAAGAATAAACATTTCCATTTTGGTATCCAAATCAAAGTACTTTTTTCTTCACTGTTTTTGAATTATGAGTGGAAAATGACACATGTGTGTTCACCCACCTAAGCAAAAGCATAATAGGACTCCAAAGCCCACTTTTTCAAACTATGAAGTAATCACTTAGTTTTGTTTAAAAGTAGGCAGTTGTTAAAGCTGAAAAAAAATGGGATCAGTTAGAACTAAACACAAGAATGTCTGCAGGTTTTAGAAAAACACAGTCAAGAACATCATGACACAATCATATTTGAGGTACATATTGGCAATAACCCATAGACAGCCTGGGCTACGTCCTTAAAAAATTGCAAACATATATGTTTGTATTTATTTATTTAACTTTAGGCTTCGAGTTACTTTGGAACTGGTTTTAAATGTCACAGATCTCCCAATCCACGGAAAAGAGGAATGGAGGTTATGTGTATTCATTATTTGAATGCTACAGAAAAGAGGACAATTTCCCACATTGCTTCCTTAGAGGTATGAGAGGCAAATCCCTACACAGAAGGAGCCAGAAGAGTTGCATTACCTTCACAAAAAGAGCAATACAACTTAATGAGCAAAATATTTATAGCGAACATTTCCACTCTAATTTTGTTTCTTTTGAGCAAACTTGTCATTTGGCAGTACTACTTCAATACCCACCTTCTCACCAGTAAAAGCTGACATTCACACAAGCACAGGAACATGATTTCCTCTGCTCTAACAGGCTGAAAAAAATCAGTATCTTTCCAAAGAGAGAAGCAAAAGAGCTGAAAAACCTCCCTACAATTAACTCTGGCTTCAGGGAGCTTAGGAATTTCACCTAAAAGAGCACCTGAAGTCTTAGACAGTCTAACAAGTCCTTTTCAGCTTTCTCTTCCTAGAACAGGGCTCCAAACACCTACCCGGATACTGCAGCTTGAAGAGAGTGGTAACAGGTGCTTGGCATAAGACTGACCAAGCAAACACAAACTACATCCTCAGCTTTCCAAATAGACTGAAAAAATCAGCAGCCTCCCATCAAAGTCACCACTCCCTGAGCAGCCACGTGAAAATGAATCAACCCACACATTTGACAGTAGCCCCCAAATTTATAGCCTCCTCCCAGAGCTTTGATTTGTTTCAATTTGTTCAGCTGATCTGCTCAGCTGTCAGTCAGCAACTGCCAGTCTGACCCCAGCACACATCTCAGTCTACTCATCACCAGGCAATTGCTGTACCCTTCAGCTGAACTGTTCTGCTCTGCAAATACAGGATTCAGGTTCTGCTCCTGTTGTCCAGGTGATTTAGAAATTATCCACAGCTGCAAAAGAGACAAAATGGGTCATCAGGACCTATTCTAAGTCAGGTCATTTGGGGAGGGCTCTGACAAAAAGGCAATGTGAAGAAGAGGTAGAGAAAAGGGGTTTTTTAATGGGACTAGTTCACTGCATTATCTATGATGGGACTGCCCTGGTTATGGACTGGACTACTTCTAAATTATCATCAGGCACCTAAGGAACTGTCTTAGACTTGCCATGGCAACTGGACCCTTTGTTATATTTATATTACTCATTATCCAACACATTTCACATCCATATTGCTAGAGAGCAAGGTGATATTCAGTCTTTAGGGGACCTTCAGAGCAATCTAAAAGACAAGGAGAAATAAGCCCAGGATACACCTTAGCATTTGTATACTTCCAGCTTTACCATTCAATATGCTTGTAGCACACGTTTTAACCTGAACAGACAAGACCCAAGGCCAGTAAGCAGGACTAGCAAGAATGGGGAAAAAGGGGGAAAATGCTTGGTGGAAATTAGGTGGCTTTGAACAAGTCGCTGAGAGACAGAAGGCTTAAAATCAGCTGAGTAAACAAATTGCCAATGGCAGCCAGGAGGGAAACATTTGAACCCTGTACTATTACTCACTAGGCAATTCAAAATATACTGTTTAAAATTCCTATTTGCTATAGCAAAACTCTTTCACTTGGATATCTTCATGAAATAAAAAAAAAAAAAGATAAAGAAATAGAAAAACATAACTTATCCCCACCAAATTTTAAAGCACAGCTATATTTGCAGATGCATTGTTCAATACTTTCCCCATTCTAGCCAAGAAGTCTAACATTAGGTTATGAGGGAAGGGTATTATAGGCTTTTAAATCATTCCTCATATGTGCTTCGGGTGATTTATGTGACAGCTATGCCCTGAAGTCCACATATTCACTTAGAAAAATGCACCTTCCAGAACAATATAATTAAGTAATAGGAATTCAATTCAGGTAGATTTTCCTGTTTCCTGTAGTGACCCCCAAACAAGAATGCTTGTCTGTAAACAACAAATTGAATTAGGATGTTTACTGGAAGAGTTAGATGACCTGCCCCACTAAGCCATTAAGATTTGTTGTAATCTCTGACTGAAAGGGCTATTCATGGAATTTTGCTTTCAATTCAGGTTTCTCTTGCTTAATCCTCTGAGGTACATAACATGTTCTTCCTATAGGGAGGTTATGTTACTAGAATTTGTGTGAAACACAGACAGCTGCCATTTGCCATCATTTAATTTTAATATTGTCTTCTCAGACAACTCTTAATTTAAGGTGCATTTTTATCACATAGAAACACTAGGGCTCTATCTGGGAGTCACCTACATAAAGCCCCATTTGTCAGGAGCATTCTGCAGTGAGACTGCCGAGATTTGGTCTCTTCTTCATTACATTAGCTATCAATATTCTCTAACATGATTAACTAAAATCTTAATCTGGCAACATGGTACTGAAAACTCCAACATGTTTTGATTTGGTATAGTGTAAAAGATATTTATAATAGTACTTTCCTAGCACGTTATGTATAAGCAGCAATTCATTTGAACTAAGATTGTAAAACAGGGCTAAACAAGAGGATACAGATTGCTTTCAGACTTTGAGCTGCAATATATTACACCTGATTTATATAACTCCATAATTTGTTTGGAGCTTTTTGGGTCAGACCCCTGACCACAAGGTCAGTAGACTGTATCACTCAGATACCTGGAAAACATGTATAGAGAAATAAAAACATGAGATTGGGTTGGCACAGTACCAGCCCGTTGTTAGAAAATACACTGCATGACCTTATTGGAAAGGCAGAGTACTAAAAACCTTCAGTGTGATTTAATCTTTACTTTTTTTTCCCCAAACTGGCACCATCAGTCTTTTTAAAGCAGATCCTTTTCTGTCCACTATTTGATACTTGTTTTCTGCTTTATCAGAGCAGTAAGGAGTGAATGAATCTTTTGACAACTTTTCTTTGAATGTCGTAGATTGTTCTTATGAATTTGATATGTTATTTGGCTTCAGGGACTGATTGAAGGACACATTAAAAAAAAATGGAAACAAAACCACCAAACCCCAACACAACTAAAGAATCTGTGTTACGATTTTATGCTGACCAGTATTCTGATAGAAACTAACACAGTGGAGTTTTGTCAACCAATTAAAACTGCTTCCTACATCAGGGCTTATCATATATGACACATTCTATACCTACCTTTTTTGTTGCTTACATTGTTTCCTTCCTTCGCATTAGCTATAGAAGTCACAAGTATGAGTTTTCTCACAGGTTGATTCATTAGGCCATTATTTTGTCTTTCCTTCTATTACCCACAAACTGGTTGCCACAAATGTAGTTCCTTCTTGGAAGAGTGGCTTTGGAGGCCCAAATGCATTATCACATCACCACACCACATAGAGAGCAGGAGCCCCGCTGACTCAGAAGCCGATAAAAGGTATCTCAGAGGAAGCCCAACATGACAAAATGAAGGCCTCTGACACACTCCTCTGCTTGTTCAAAGAACAGCGGGGAGTGCTGTGAAAGGCTATTCAAGGAGCTCCACACCTCCAGATTGGCCAAACTAACATGTCTTAAATAATTGATCCTATATCTAGCTAAGGGGTTTTTTCAATACTTTGAAAGAATATTACATCTCACAAAAATAACAGGCTTGTCTGCATCCTCATCATACCTCCTCTGTAGCTAAAGTTTCTGCAAATTTGTGCCCATTCTGCATAGGGTTTCACATGCAGAATGAAGTGAGTAGAACTTAGTAAGCTGTTCTTAAAAACTCTATTGAGAAACCTGATGGAGGAATATAAAGGGTTCTGTTTTGCAGATCCCTGATGCTCCCTCTAGCAAAACCTTAAAGCAAATTCACCTATTGATTTTCCCATATCAATTGATTCATTCACATGCCTGAGATAATTAAGTGTTTAAAAATTCAGCAAGATTGGCTGCTTGGAGGATAGGGTTTCGAACTTTGTTGGCAAAGCAAAGCTCAAAGCAGGCACTTTTCTCCCATGAATTTGCAATTTTTTCATACTAGAAAGACAAAAC
This sequence comes from Donacobius atricapilla, assembly GCA_013397315.1. Taxonomy (NCBI): domain Eukaryota; kingdom Metazoa; phylum Chordata; class Aves; order Passeriformes; family Mimidae; genus Donacobius; species Donacobius atricapilla. The sequence goes on along the minus strand of WBMY01002320.1, from coordinate 126,779 downwards.
TATTTGGGCTTGCATTTCTAATTATTGAACAAATTTGGCATGAACTGCACTTAGAAAATCTGATACAATTGTTATTCATTATTCTAGGAATCCTAAATGCTGATGTAATGTACAGGTTTTTTCATGGGGAAGGGATGTGGAGGGGGGAAGAGGGCTTAACCTTGCAATATTTAAAACCAAGGCTGACTTCTATTTCTGTAGGGAATTTAAAGGATGTCTTTGCTAAAAGCAGATGCGTACATACATATGTGTTTACACATATGTTCACACAATCAAGTTTGCTACAGGACCTGAAGGAATATTATTGAATTTGGATAAGAGTCATCCTATGAATGAGGAACTGGTCACTTAGGCAGGAGTGTCAGAGGTGCTGTCTGTGGTCCAAACCACATCGCTGTGTTTGGTTGGCTGCGGAAACTGAAAATATTAACCACTTTATTCAAAAGAGTTCTCAGGTCAAGACAGACTAACCTTTTGTAAATCCTAAAAGTAGAGAACATCCTTTCCAGTTTGGTTACTGCGGAATGTTTTATGGCTATTTTGTCATAGGAGAAAAGAATGGTTTAGATTGGAAGGGACATAAAGATCATCTTGTTCCAACTCCTCTACCATGGGCAGGGACAACTTCCACTAGACCAAGTTGCTCAATGACCCACCCAACCTGGCCTTGGACACTCCATCTGCTACTTCTCTTGGCAACTGTGCCAGTGCCTCACTGTCCTTATAGTGAAGAATTTCCATCTATTATTGTGCTGGTTTAGTCCTGATGGTAGAAACTAATTAGTGATTGACTCTTAAGACTGATGGCCGGATTGGCCAATTAAATACAGGTATATACGTCTGGGTCACACCAGGTTTTAAATCAGCCCGGGAAGCCCTGGGACTTCCATTCTTTTTTTCCTTCCGACTTCCAGCAGGTCACACCGCTCCAAGAGCAGCGTAGGCCGGCCAGGCCCCTGTTGGTCCCCGCTCCTGGGGGTTCGGCTCAGGCCCGGCCGTGCCTCCGCGCCCCCATCGGCTGCCCGCAGGGCAGGGCAGGCTGCAGCTTAACATCAGCTATTTTTAAAGCCTACCCCGACAGCTATAGACCCAGTTAGGCCAAGCCTGCCCCCAGCTACCACCGAGGGGTGGGCAGCCCCCCCCCACACTGCCTCCTCCGGTGATGTTGGAGTCCAGAGCAGATGGAAAACACCTCAAACTGCCCTGGGGGGTCTGAAACCCTGGCAGAAACCTTGGCACACACCCCAGGAAAGCACAGTCTTTGATCTTAGTCCATGGGAAAAGCTTCCAACACTTACAGATGAGTTAAGAAATAATAAAGATTTAAAATAGAGTTAGTTTAGTTTGTCACAGGGTGAAAAATTGTAGTTTTGGGTTTTTAGTATGGAAGTAGATTGAGGCAAGATGGAGGATTTGGGGTGTTGTCTCATGTTCTTCGTGTTCTTCTTCGTCTACTCCATCTTCTGCTGTGACGGTGGCACAAAGACATTGGTAGAATGAAATTGAGGTAGAAATTACGTGTTTAGAATAGGTAATAGTAATTGGCACAAAACCATAAATATAGTACTTTTTAGAGTTAATTGGATTAGAAATCTTTAAAACGACCTTGTGGTTGTGCCTCCATGTTCTTGTAGCAAAGCTTTTCCTACCGTGCGGACACTCCTGCAAGACCTTGAGATAAGAAATAGAATTAACATCTTTGAAGACCGAGCTGCAAGATCCATCTCATCTTTCACGCCTGGTACGGGACTCTGAGAGACAGAACACCCCTATTTAGAGGGAATGTTGGGGATCAGAAACCTTAACAGGTGACTCCCGGGCAGAGAGGAAAGGAGGGAGGGAAAGCCCGGCTGCCCTGAGATTCCCTCGGCCCTGGGAAGCTGCAGCACAGCAAAGATCACAGAACCACCGCAGGCCAGGGCCAGGGGCAGGGATGTTCCCCACAGGGAGCTGGGCCGGGCCCGCCCCGATTGTCACCGAGGAGTGGGCAAAAAAGCATTTTATAGTCTTTATAACCCCTGACTGCACAGCCACTCCAAGTTGCGATTTTTAAAGTGTGAGTTTCCCCTTATCAGGGCAGCCTTAAAATTTAACACTGTGAGCCAGCAGTCAAGGGAGAGAGGACCTGGGCCAAATTTAACTTTCTCTTAACACAGATAGGACTTTTAAAAACCCTAATCCTGCTTTGAGTAAGAAGAAAAAAGATAATGTAAACATAAAGAAGACAGAGCGTAGTCATTAGAGAGAGAGAATAAAAAGACTTTTTTAAGAAGAGGGTTTGAGGAGATTGATATTTTAAGCTAAATTTCTCTTATCCAGCCATAGAAATAAACTCTATATGTGGATTATCTCTTTAAGTCATGGAAAGATATGCATTTGGGGAGTTGATTGTTTAGATTTGTGTGTAGACCTGAGCAAAGATGTCTGTAATAAACTAAGTGATATTGATCTCATGAGATGCTTAAACAAAGATAAAATGAGAAGCCCTCTGCACCAGTGAAGAAATGAGAAGACATCTCTGCTCCCTGAGATGAAGAATCCTTTGCCTTTGAAGTAGTTCATCTTTAAAAAGTAACACCCCAGTATGCAGTGTGCTTGAGTACATGGTCCATAAGCAGCTTGAGAAACTGCTAATAGAAAAAGTCACAAAAGCAAATTTCCCCAGGCAGCTGTTTTTATGACAGTTAAAATCCACAAAAGAACTGTTCTAGGTTGTCAGTAAGATCCATGACTCTAAAAGAAATTCCCCTCCTAAAGAATTAATAAAAGACTGTTTTCAAATAGTAACACTGACTGAATATTACAGGTAGTCTCTTTATGTTGTTTGTAAGAAAGCAAATAGTTTGTAGGGTGGGGATAAGTATTTTAAAAGTTTCTTCCTTTTTTGTCTTTTTTTCCTTTTTCTCCTTTTAGTATATGTTAATAAAATCTTATCTGTTTACTTTAAGTTGAGCCTGTTCTACCTTTTTCTCCTTAATCCTATCTCACAGCAAGAAAAATATTTAGACCACTACACTAAATTTAACCAACAAAAACAAAAGTGAATGTAAAACCACTACAAATATCTAACATAAACCAGCCCTCTTTCTGTTTGAAATCATTACCCCTAATCTTATCACTCCATACCCTTGTAAAAAGCCCCTCTCCAGCTATTTCTTAGGACCCCTTCAGGTACTGGAAGGTGCAGTATGGTCTCCCCAGATCTTGTCTCAGCTGAACAGCCCCAGCTGTTTAAGCCTGTCTTCATAGCAGAAGTGTTCCAGTCCTGATCGTCTTCATGGCCTCCCCCGTGTCCTTCTCATGCTGGGGACCCCAGAGCCNTTATGTTGTTTGTAAGAAAGCAAATAGTTTGTAGGGTGGGGATAAGTATTTTAAAAGTTTCTTCCTTTTTTGTCTTTTTTTCCTTTTTCTCCTTTTAGTATATGTTAAGAAAATCTTATCTGTTTACTTTAAGTTGAGCCTGTTCTACCTTTTTCTCCTTAATCCTATCTCACAGCAAGAAAAATATTTAGACCACTACACTAAATTTAACCAACAAAAACAAAAGTGAATGTAAAACCACTACAAATATCTAACATAAACCAGCCCTCTTTCTGTTTGAAATCATTACCCCTAATCTTATCACTCCATACCCTTGTAAAAAGCCCCTCTCCAGCTATTTCTTAGGACCCCTTCAGGTACTGGAAGGTGCAGTATGGTCTCCCCAGATCTTGTCTCAGCTGAACAGCCCCAGCTGTTTAAGCCTGTCTTCATAGCAGAAGTGTTCCAGTCCTGATCGTCTTCATGGCCTCCCCCGTGTCCTTCTCATGCTGGGGACCCCAGAGCCAGATGCAATGCTCCAGGTGGGATCTCACCAGAGAAGAGCAGAGGGGTAGGATCACCTTCCTAGTGGTCACCCTGCTTTGGATGCAGCCCAGAATTCAACTGGCTTTCTGAGCTGCAAACACACATTGTTGGGTGTCAACTCTATTCTTTAAAAAGCAATCTCCTCTCTGCTCCCATGTATCTTTCACTGAACTGACTGCATTTTATAAAATTATTCTCAAGTGTGACTTGAATTTACACTTTAGCTATGGCTGGCAACAAAATCTCAGTTGGAAAATCTCAGTCTGGACAAAATGGCTCTCTGGATTTACCTAGCTCCTTGATAGTGGTTTAAAGTTGGTGCATGGGTGTCCATCATTGCAGTGTAACCAATGTTGGTGTGATTTGGAAGAGGTGAATTAACAAAAGAACAATTTTATGTTTTGGCATGGCTAGAGCTAAACATGTTCTCATTCCAAGAAAACAGATATTGGATCCAAATATCATGTTCTCAGAATACTTTAGAAGATTACATAAATTTATTTCTGTTTTCCTCCCCCCAAAAAATATCATTTTAAAATCTGAAGTTTGTACAGTATAGACACACATAAAATTTCTCACAAATGCTACCAAATATTGTGGCTTCTAAACAGTCAATGGCAACTTGAGTATTTCATAATGTATTCCTTCTTTGGAGGTGCTTGAGACTGCCTTCCAAATATCCCAGAAGCCAGATTTACAAGCACAGCTACAAAAGATGCACCTGCAAAATCAGTCTTTGCTGAACTCTATCGCAATTCAGTTTTTACCAGCTTGGAGTAAGAAAGACTGCTCTGATTAGATACACAGATATGGATTTGTTCCAGAAGCCAAGGAGCCTTTACATCTTTTAGTTTTTAGGCAATAAATGCTGAACACACAACTACTGAGTTCTCTAGAGGGGAAGAATATGGTAACAGACTTCTGGAAATGTTCTGTCAAATGCTGTATAAATTAAGGATTTTAGACTAAGACCAAAGAGAGATGCCAGTGGAAGAAATTCAAAAGGACCAGATGTGAGTCAGAAGTGACAAAAGAAATAGATTTACTACTTATACAACTAGAACTAATCAAAAAACCAGGAGCAGATATACTAAAATAATCCAAATAAAACCCTCAAACAACTATGGCCAAAGCCATAGTATGCCTATACTAACCAAGTATGCCTATAAACAGGCATTAAGTATATGCTCTGGCTTTCTTTTATAGAAGGAATTTTACATTAGAGATAACAAAAGACGGTATCTTCCCATTTGATGCTCACATTCTGCGTCCCTCCTGGAGAGGCAGTAGCCCACCTTTCCCATTGGTTCCATCAGTTTCATATTTAAAGACACCCCCTGCTAGGAATTTGCCTTTTTTTTTTTTTTTTTTCCCAGCATATTAACACATCCAGGAATTTCAATATTCAGATTATTGCATCAAATAGAATCATTCATGGAAATCAGCAACTTCAGTAAACTTACAGAAAACCTTGGAATACTTTGCTTTTCTAACTAGTCTCTTGAATTTTTCTGTTCCCAACTCATGTCTGATGGTCTACAACTTCTGTTTCCCATTCCCACTGTCTGCTCTAGCATTTGGTACACCAGCTTCTGTCTGATGCGGTCACAGCTGCCCAGCATCTGCCACAGGCTGGGGTGAGTGTGCTACTGACCAAAAGAGTTGGAGAGAGATCTGGGCCACAACTTGACTGTTCACAAACTTGCCACCAGACTTCAGCCAAACTGTCATTCTTCTGTTTCTGACTATCATCAATGCCATCGGAAAAATGAAAACAAAACTTAAAAAAAAAGAAAAACATTCTTTTTCAGCACATCTAAAAGGAACTCAGATATATAACAAGAGGTATTTTTGCCTCCTCTCCCAAAGGAGTTGAGTATCAAGCATCACTTAGGATTTTCCAGCTCTAAGTCATGGTTAATATCATAATATTGTATGTTTTGGAGCTACTGGACTTAGGTGTCTGTTTTTCCTCTGTTCGATCTGTGGTAGTCATACAGGCAACTCATCTTGGTAGCTAAACAGGTGGATCCAAAAGATAATTACCTCCTTCAAAGGAAATTATCTACTAGAGACTATAGAGGGAGCCTAACTTCTGCCTAAGCCTGAATGCCTCTCTTCTGTGTAGCTCTTAGGTGAGAACATGAAGCCAGATATAGTTCCTAAACCCAGTTCAATGCTCTCATTAAACTGGAGGTTTCAAAAATAGAGAATAACTCATATATGATGATTTTCAGAAAAATAAAATGACACAGATTTAGGAGAGTGTAAGAATTCAAAACGAATGACGCTTTAGCTGAAGTGGTATCTAACCAATCTGCCATACAGTTGTTGTGGGTGGTACTGAAAGTCAATAGTAACACAAACAAAACTGAAAACTGTAGATCAAGACACACCCTGGTATTCAGATAGAGAGATTTACACATGATAAGATTGTTCCTTTCAACAAAAAGGTTGGGGCTACATTCATGGCAAATGGTGGGCATCAGTGGGAGACAGATATCAAGGTATCTCTCAATGAAGGAACTTCTATGAGTGAGAGGATCTGGATTTTTAGCCTGGCATCTAACTACTGCATAAACAGACTTTCTAAACCTGTAGTGACTAATGTATTGGTGATCTGTGATCATCCCATGGAGGATTAGGTTTGAGCAGTTGTTCTGAAAATAAAATATTTTAGATTGTATCTTATCAAAACATAGTTTGGGGTCTGTGTGATCCTTTCATGATTTAAAACACAGGTCAAGCAAAATTTTCATCATTTTTCGTTTTTATCACAGCAACTAATTTATAGCAGAACACATACGATCTGAGGATTACCGAGGCAGCTCAGCCAATACAGACACTTCAGACTTAAAGGAGACACAGGGAACACATAACGTTTCTAAGAGATGGACATTCTGTGTCAAATAGTTGCATCCCAGCCACTGCAAGTCTGCTGATCATAAGCAGTCTATTACCATTTCCACTTCTACTACCATAGTGTTATGCTTCTGAGGTACTCAGTCCTGCTGATGAGCTCTCTGTCTCAGTAACAAACTCAGCTCAGAATGGGTTGTGGTGCAAAATTGTTTTAGTGTGTCACCATCTCTTAATTCTCAATAACTGGTAGAAGGACTAAGATAAAAGAGAATTAAGTCCCTAACCCGTAGAATTTTCAAGTTCAACATCCCCCAGAGATCATTTGTTAAATGTTGCCACCTTGATATACTGAGCATATTCATGGTCCTACAAGGCTACCCATATTTGTGCAGGACAATTTGTGCACTCCATGGCTGCAACAAAAATTATATTCTAATACAAATAAAACAATATTCTAGGACTCCCTCCAGGGCCATTAAGATTTCCTCTGCTCAGATAGTTTTGGCTTTGGACAATTGCAATAAAAATACATGTTAACTACAGTTCTTCTACTTTCTCAAGTGTGAGAATTCCAGGGAGTACATATCTAAAAGGGGAGAAATGTTATTTAAAATTCTTCATATATGTACATACATATGACATTCAAAGTAACTTTTAACAATTTTATATTGCATACTGGTCTGTATATATATCTATTGAGATACATGTTAATAAACTTTACTATAAACCAAAGACACAGATGCTTGAAATCTTCCTCACTATCACATTCCTGGTGCTCAAAAGTCCCCTGCCTGCCTGTTTCAGGCCTGAGACAACAGCTCCATCAGAAATTCCTCTGACATTCCATGGCTAGATCAATGGGCTACATCAGTAAGAGCAATTAAAATTCCATGCTCTAAACTGAGACTAGCTAACATGTAGTGGCACAAATAAGTTTGCTGTCAAACTCATATTGCCACCAAACTGCCACTGGAGATGTACAAGCTTGCTCTTGTACAAACTGCCAAGCCACTCAGAGCTGGGAGATATAACCAAGGTAAGAGTCACACTTTTGACCATTCTAACAATTTAAAAATGTAGAAGATCAGGGTCCAGTGCCCTGCACTGTTTAATCTTCTACAAAAAACAATGGCCAGTTTGCACAGAAATGTCAAATCCATACCGTTGTCATTGTATTAATTGAATTTCTGTAGCAATATCAACTCTTCATTGTCATTACTCTGGTTTTATTGTCAAAGTAAGATCTGATTTTCTGTAGCAATGCCGCTGTTGCATTCCCTGGCCTGACCCCCAGTGAAATAGCTCTATGGTTTCAATCCAGGTGAAGTGAGCGCCAAGAGCAAAGGAGGACCTCCTAGACTCCAACTGTATCTGTGAATATAAGCTTCCAATTTCTGTAATGGATACTTGGTCCTTTCTTTGGTGCCCAGGCTAAACCAGAACCCACCACCAATACACCTTGGCTAAGGTACATATCCCAAGGCCTATGGGTAGTACATCTCCTTTTTCCTTTTTGGCAGACAGATACAGAGAATTTACAATCACAATTTTAGAGCTGGAACCCTGCTGAAACAAAAGAACCCAAAGTGTTGAACTGTGAATAAGACCCAGTCCAGGTCTCATTAATGATGTTGGCAGATCCTGGTCTTGCTTCTGACCCACTAAAAGGGAGACCAGAAGTTCCATTCTTAAAAGCCTGCCAGTTCTTTTACTCCTAATGATAATTCCTCTGCAAGAAAAAAATTGCAACTGGCCTGCTACAGACAAATTTGAGTCTTTCACTGACTGGACATTCTTTGGAGGGCCATGACACTTGAAATTGGGATCTGAATAGCAGTGAGATGCAGTCAGGCTTCTGACCTTGGGCCATGTGTGTAGCCACCCGACCAGCACATGGCATGCACAGCCTGGCTCAGGTACAGAAGACCTGGGAATGGGCTCTTTGTCCTGGAGTGACTGCAATACACCCTCATTCAAACTCACCCAGGGGTGTGAGGAGGCCACTACTGCAAAGAAATTAAGTAGTGCTTCAAAGAGGATGCAGACGAATTGGAGTTTTTCCCATTAGTACTGGGCAATGTGTTATGCTGCCATGCACCAGATGATCTTTATAGAAAAGGCTTCAGAGATCTGTGATAACAGATATCACCAGATACCAGACTATGAGCACTATAACACAGAATTGTGCTGCCTGTTGGCAATGAGCAGTGAGTATTGAATCCACTTTCAAGAAGCAAACCAGAGATTAAATCAGTTGCAGGCTCTGAAGAACTGGAAGAAAAAGCTTCCCAAACACAGTCCATGAATAGATAACTCCCCAGAAGTCAAGGGCAACCCATTCACCATTAAGAAATGCGACCCAGGAACACGAACTTCCTGAGAAAATTAAATACTGTGAGTATTTTTGGCACATACTAGAAAGTTAAATATATTTCCTTAACTGCAAACAATCATTTAACACAGTAGGTTATACAAATATATAAAAATTTCATAACTTGTTTTATCTTTGCTTTCAAAAATGATCCAGTATAATGTAAGATTTCCTTGCCAATGCACAGGGTTTAAAGGCACCTGCATTGCCTTTAACCACTTCAACAACCTGACAGTGCTGTGCCATATGTATGGGAAAGGCAACCTTTGCTGTTAAGGCCATTTAAGTGCAATTTATTTCTCTACAATGCTGAGCATTTTAGGGGTAGATTCAGAGAAGCCCAAATGCAGTATTAGTGCTGCAGAGACATTACTTGCTACACTGAACTATATTTGACTACTGACAAAAATCCTCTTAAAGTCAAAATCAACTCTATCAACATCAGCAGTAAGTCTAATGCAGCTGGAGCCATTTCCTTGCATTTAAAAGAGAACTAATTAAAAAATATTAAAAATCAAATGAGACATTACATTTACTAGTAATGCTTGATTCATTCCTGATATGTTTCCTTCAAATTGTATCTCAACCTGAGAAAAATTCCAGACATACTATTTCTAGACACATTCAAGCTCCAAACCTCCCCGGGTCTCTTTGATTTTGTGTCATAATCTACTTAAGGAGATCTACTTAAGGAACTAAGCTTCCTTACCTTGTAAAACACTTTCACTGTAACCAAGGCTGGTAGCATCGTATTGCACCAAGGTCTCAGCACTGGTAAACTCAACTGCTTTTACTTCAGTTACTGAACTGTACCATTGTGCAGACCAGCTGCAAATGCTGTCTGCATTTACCTGCTTGATTGTTATTTCCAGATCAGAGAATACTTGTCCCAAACCAGAGATCTAAGTTGTGACCCAAATAAAAAAAAGGTCCTGAGGTAGAAACCCCAGCAATGAAGGAGAGAGAAAGGCCCCCAAAACTGCACTTTTACAGCATCTGATTCTACTTTAGTACATACTTTTCAAACCTCTGACACTCTTCTGTCCTTCAGGAAGAAGCAAGAGTGATGGCAATGATGGAAGCTTTAACAACCAGAAAAGAAGGTTTGTACGTGAAGGGCTGCAAATCATGTTCACATTCTGGGAGGATATGTAAGGAATGCACCCAAAATACTGTATATTTATGGCCCCCTAGAGGTTTTGATGGCAGTCAGGTTTTTTCCCATTTTCTATTCCCTCTTTCACTTTTGGCAAAGAGCAGTAACTCTTATGCCAAAACAAGTCTCAACTCATAATCTCTTTTCTTGAGGAAAAAAAAGCAGTACAGTTGACAGCAGATTTTCTCCAATTCAGATGTTCTTCAGTTTCT
>WBMY01002320.1:87073-116310 GCA_013397315.1 Donacobius atricapilla | reverse complement strand
CACAGTAGTTATAAAAAAAAAAAAAAAAAAAAAAAAAACCTGAAAAAACCCTGCATAACAACCAAAGAAAACCATGAAACAAAAAACTTCTACCTTTAACACACTATTTTGATCACAGATCCAGATCTTTGTGTCCTTTCAAATGTTTTAGAAAGAAAAACTAAAAAATTACAAGATATCATGAGTCAGAGGAAGAGACAAGGTATTTGTTGTCATAGGAAACCCACAGTGCTTCCTCTTTGCTGTTTCACTACTTTAAATCATTTTATGGCTCTCTTCCATGCTAGGATTGTTCTTTTGGAAGCTCATTCTATTCTTATTCTATCTTCAAATGCAGCTGCCTAATGCTAATGTGTGGATGTTCAGCTGTCTCCTCTGGGAGGGACTCCTCTCTCTAATCAAGTAATTCAAAAGTTTGATGGAAAGCATGAAACAAAATACTGAGTTGGTTACCACAATGGCTATGTGATGTCTGTGTCTACGACAACAAAGATGCAATTAGAGTATTAAATGTGGATGCTTGCATTTCAACCTGTAAATAAATGAAAACAAATCACAGGGAGAATGTGTCTAGATTTAAGAAATGGGACTCTGCAAGTAAAAAAGCATTATTGGAAACTTTTACTGAGTTTCAAAGGATCATGTTGCACAGGAGACACCTGGTGATAAGGCCAATGTGCTAGAAGGCACAGAGGTTTCTCAGCCACCTTGTGAATAGAAAGCTACATTCAGCTCACTGCTTTCAGGCAACAGAAGTGAACAATGAAGAAAGAAAAGGGTAATGTATATTTTTACCTCTTAAATATTTGCATTTCATTTACAGATTTGCTTTTCTTTGTGGCTCATGCTGAAAAACAGCGTTCAAAGCATGTGATGTTTTCAAACTGACATTCCCAGCCTCCTTTTATAATCACTGGCTAACCCTCTCTCACCAGATTTTAACTTAGAAAAACCAAATTAATGCAAAATTTAAAAATTCACATAAATAGGATATTTGCCTCTGCTGTGATGTTCTGTTTTTCTATTTGTTCATTGCCCCATCCCAAATTTTTAGGCAGTAAACCGTCTCTGTCTGCCTCCTGCGCTGCTTGTTCAGGGCATAGTGCAATCTGAGTCAACAATACATAAGAGTTTGCTTTTTAATGTTTCAGACTGTATTTGACCTATATTTCACCAGGCTGTTCTTTGCATCAGAAAAGCCTGTGAGAAAGCAGACAAGCAACACCAAGTTATGTCGTATTGAACAGCATTAGAAAATAACCATTTATTTCAGGCAGAGAGATAGAGCCATTGCTCTTCTCTTCAAATGCCAAAAAATGGTGGACATCTAAATCAAAAATGTTTTGAATTTTTATTTTTTGGTCTCATCTACAAATTAAAATGAATTGTTATATATAACTAGGTTTTTGGCTGCTGTTAATCTACTACAGTCTGCTTGTGTGGAAATGAGAGAGACAGTAAGTGGGAACAAGATCAGTTGGGTTTTCCAGTCTATACTCATGCTTCACTTGCATCCATTTCCAGAAATGTTTATATCCTTCTGCCTATCTTAAATGCATTCCCAGTCCCTGGTGCTCTTCATGTCTGTTTAAGCACCAAAATTGGAGCTGCAATCAATAAGATAGAAGACCAAAAGTCAATACAACCAATTCTTCAAAAATCATAACAATCAAAAATCAAAAGTATGTAAAGCTAATTAAGGCTTGACATTTATGGAGCACAACTGTGACCTTTTGATGGCAGGCTTTAGAGCTCATCATATATGAATTTTCTCCACTGAAAGAAATATTCACTATACATGTTGGCAACTAAATTATATAACAATAATCAAAAATAATAAGTCTTGTTTTCCCCAAGAGTGGAAAGGATTAAGGATCTTAAAAACCTATTTAGTCAACACAGTTAATAGAAATGGTCAGAATAATAGTGTACACAGTGTTTCTGTAACAGATGAAATTGTTGAGCAGGAAGTATTTAATTGACAGAGTAAACTGATAAGCCTGTTTTCATTTAAGAAAAAAAATCAGTTGAGTCTAGTATGATTCACAACAGCAACAAAATACTTTGGATTTGTTTTCAGTTCTATCAGAAAACAGCTGGACATATTGTTCAATTAATCTGTGATGTTGGAAGTACTAAAAAACCATCTTGTTCTCAAATGTCCAGCTATAAGCTGTCTATTGTAAAGAGCACATAGAGTCACAGAACCACAGAAACACAGAATATCCTGAGTTGGAAAGGACCCACAAGGATCATCAAAGTCCAGCTTCTAGCCCTGCACAGAACCATCCCCATGAGTCACATCAGGAAGCTACCTGAGAACATTGCCCAAGCACATCTTGAACTCTGTCAGTCTTGGAGCTGTGACCACTGCCCTGGGGAGCCTGCTTCAAACCCCAACCCCCTTCTGCGTCAAAAACCTTTTCTCAATATCCAGCCTACATCTCCCCTGACACAACTTCAGGCCATTCCCTCAGGCCGTGTCACTGGTCCCCACAGAGAAGAGATCAGTGCCTGCCCCTCCTCCTCACCTCAGGAGGAAGCTGTAGACAGCAATGAGTTGTGCCCTCAGTCTCCTCTCCTCCAGGCTGAACAGACCTCTCCTCAACAGCTTCCTTTCCAGACCCTTTATCATGCTTGTGGCTCTCCTTTGGACACTCTCTAATAGTTAAAAATCTTTTTTATTGTGGCACCCAAAACTGCCCCCAGCACTGGAGGTGAGGCCGCCCCAGTGCAGAGCAGAGCAGGACAATCCCCTCCCTTGCCCAGCTGGCCATGCTGTCCCTGATGTCCCCAGGACACGCTTGGCCCTCCTGGCTGCCAGGGCACTGCTGGCTCATGTTCAACTCACCACTGACCAGGAGCCCCAAGTCCTTTCCATGGGGCTGTTCAGCCTCTCATTTCCCAGTTTGTCTCTTCATCCAGGGTTGTCCCATCCCCGGTGTAGAGTCCAGCACTTCCCCTTGTTGGGCTTGGTGATTTCCCATCTCTCTAATTTGTGAAGGTGTTGCTGCAGGGCCTTGATGTCTTTGAGGGAGCCAACAGGTCATCCCAGTTTCATGTCTTTGAACTTACNTTGACCTTACTCAGTCTTCCGTCCAGTCCTACATCCAAGTCATTCATGAAGAGGTTGAAGAGAGCTCAGAGCAGAGGATGGAGCCCTGTGTAACCCCATCAGTGACAGGTCACCAGTCTAATGTCATCCCATCCACTACAGCTCTTCAGTAGCCCACTCATGAGCCAGTTGGTCACCCATCACAGGATGTGTTTGTCCAGCTGGGGGCTGGACATTGTGTCCAAAAGGACTCTGTGAGAGAAAGTATCAANCCCCAGGACACGCTTGGCCCTCCTGGCTGCCAGGGCACTGCTGGCTCATGTTCAACTCACCACTGACCAGGAGCCCCAAGTCCTTTCCATGGGGCTGTTCAGCCTCTCATTTCCCAGTTTGTCTCTTCATCCAGGGTTGTCCCATCCCAGGTGTAGAGTCCAGCACTTCCCCTTGTTGGGCTTGGTGATTTCCCATCTCTCTAATTTGTGAAGGTGTTGCTGCAGGGCCTTGATGTCTTTGAGGGAGCCAACAGGTCATCCCAGTTTCATGTCTTTGAACTTACTCAGTGCTCCTTCCAGTCCTACATCCAAGTCATTCATGAAGAGGTTGAAGAGAGCTCAGAGCAGAGGATGGAGCCCTGTGTAACCCCATCAGTGACAGGTCNGCTCTCCTTTGGACACTCTCTAATAGTTAAAAATCTTTTTTATTGTGGCACCCAAAACTGCCCCCAGCACTGGAGGTGAGGCCGCCCCAGTGCAGAGCAGAGCAGGACAATCCCCTCCCTTGCCCAGCTGGCCATGCTGTCCCTGATGTCCCCAGGACACGCTTGGCCCTCCTGGCTGCCAGGGCACTGCTGGCTCATGTTCAACTCACCACTGACCAGGAGCCCCAAGTCCTTTCCATGGGGCTGTTCAGCCTCTCATTTCCCAGTTTGTCTCTTCATCCAGGGTTGTCCCATCCCAGGTGTAGAGTCCAGCACTTCCCCTTGTTGGGCTTGGTGATTTCCCATCTCTCTAATTTGTGAAGGTGTTGCTGCAGGGCCTTGATGTCTTTGAGGGAGCCAACAGGTCATCCCAGTTTCATGTCTTTGAACTTACTCAGTGCTCCTTCCAGTCCTACATCCAAGTCATTCATGAAGAGGTTGAAGAGAGCTCAGAGCAGAGGATGGAGCCGTGTGTAACCCCATCAGTGACAGGTCACCAGTCTAATGTCATCCCATCCACTACAGCTCTTCAGTAGCCCACTCATGAGCCAGTTGGTCACCCATCACAGGATGTGTTTGTCCAGCTGGGGGCTGGACATTGTGTCCAAAAGGACTCTGTGAGAGAAAGTATCAAAAATTCTGCTGAAGTCCAAAAAGATATCATCAGCTGGCTTTCCTAAATCAACCAGTTAGGTTACCTTTTCATGAAAGGAAATCAGGTTTGATAAGCAGGACTTTCCCCTCATTAAGCCATGCTGTCTGTGACTGATGACTGTGTTGTCCTTCAGCTGCTTTCCAATACCTCCCAGAACAATCTTCTTCATAACTGTCAAAACACTACGGCCTTGCAGCCTAAGGTAGAGAGCTGCACATTCCTGAAAACAGAAACATATCCACCTGAAGAGGACACTGAATGAAAAAGCAAGGTTTAACAGCAGCAGATCCAGACATGGATCCTGTGCACAAAAAGGTGAACTAAAGTTACACTGCCTTCACCTCAGCTCCCCAGCCTTGCTATGGAGATAACAAATCCCCCTTACTTTACATGCAGCCCTCCTAATTCTCAAGATTAAAGGTCCCAGAAGGGGCCTTCCAAGGACTCCTTTCTTACTAACACAGAAAGATTCACGTTCATCCTGGTTCCTAGTTCTGTAATTGTAAATGCATGAAATACTGCTAAGTTACATATGCAGAGCTGCTGACAGGGCTGGGTGTTATAACAGCCTTGTGTAGTAAACGTGCATTTGAAATAGGACACATGCTCATAAGGAAGATAGCATAAAGAATGGAACACCTGTAATAATTCAATATTTTGTATGTTCAAAGCATTAGATACATAGAAAAAAGTTCACTCCATGCAATTGATGCTGCTCTGTTTATAAAGGGTCTTTCAACAGAGAAAGTAGAAAATATCATGGTTCATATTGTGATTTCGGATACATATGCAAGTTGCACAGATATGAACATACAGCATTTAAATTCATTCTCTATTGATTACATATGGTAGGAAATTCATATTTTCAAGCTGGGTTAATAATAAATAAATTAATTAAATTAAACTAAACCCAGACACCTGAGGAAGTTTCTGCTGTTGGATTTCATATATAAGTTGGCTGCCTGTTCTGGCAGAGAAGGAAGCTTCAAATGAGGTCCTTGTACTGTGGCAGTGAGGCTATGGTTTGTCTTTGCTTTGGACAGGGTGAGGACAGGGTGAGCCCTGCCCGAAAATAATCTCCAAGACAAACAAACCATCAAAACAGAAACAAACAAACAAACCCTGCCCAGACAGTGCGCACATGGAATTCATATCCATGATAGTGTATCAGTGGAATGCCAGCAAAGTCCCTGAAATTAATGGGAAAACCAGAACTAGTGACAGCAGCCAAACCAAAGCTTACTGAACACACTTTCCTGCACCAACTGCAATAACAGTGCAAGATTTCCTTCCAGCTCATGGTAACATAGTTGATAATAAAGATGATTTTTCTTCAAACAATAAACACCTCCAGAGGTACACAAGGCAAATATACTTTCAAGATAGCTGTAATATGGAAGACAACTTCTCCCCTCCATTTACTACCCTCTCTCAGTGCTATTTTACGGCATAGACCCATGGGCATTCAAACCCATACTTAAAGAATGCTCAGCAGGCAGAATGCAGGAGAACCAATGCAGATGTTTGAGACCTGCTTTGTACATGCTACAGACCCATGCCAACCTTGGGATCTCTAGCTTATTATGTAGCTTGGTTTCCCTGGAAGCTCCTGCCATTCTCAGGTTTTAAATCAGCTTCCTACATTTTTTATAGCCCTGTCTCTTCCCTAAAAAGCTCAGGACTGTAGCTGACACAGGAAGAGGCCTCTGAGCAGCGGATGGATTTTCACTTTCCAGTCCTCTGCCACTTCTCCCTTCAGCTTATAACAAGTAGAATAAACCAATTGAAAAGACATCTTACCCTCAAAGCAGCTCACTGTTGATACAGAAGACACCCCAGTCAGCTTCAGCCTGGGCATAAATCTGCCCTTTGAAATTGGAGCCTCTTATTTTAGGAAAAAGGAAGCTTCATATGTACATCTATGTGAATCACTACTTTCTCTATTAATTTTTACCCATTTTTTACATACACAAAATCAAGCAATATACAATTAGTGAATACAGTGAGGCTGTCAGAGTAAGCAGAAGTAAGACTAGAAAGGCCCAGGCACACCTGGAATTAAAGCTGGCCAAGGATATCAAGGATAGAAAAATACACCACCAAAAAAATACACCAATAACAAAAGGAAAAGAAAGGATAATGTGGGCTCATTGCTAAATGGAGAAGGGACCTTGGTAACAGAGGACAGAGAGAAGGCAGATTTATTGGATGACTTGTTTACCTTGGTCTTCACTGATAAGACCAGCCGTCAGTGATTTCCAACCAAGGAGACCAGGGTAAAGGAATCTTAGGAGGAAGGCTTTCCAGTGATGAAGGAAAGGGTTAGAGAACATCTAAACGAAGTTGACATCCAGGGCCCAGTTCATGGGCCCTGACAGGATGCATCCACATGTGCTGAGGGAACTGGCAGTCATCATAGTCAGAGGACTCATGATAGTGTTTCAAAGGCCATGGAGATCAGGAGAGGTTCCTGAGGACTAGAAGAAAGCAAATGTCACTCTGGTCTTCAAAAGAGGTAAGAAGGAGGACACAGGGAACTACCAGTCAGTCAGCTTCACTTCAATCCCTGGAAAGGTGATGAAGCATCATTCATAGACACATCTCTATCTGCAGGGAAAACAAGAAGTGATCAGGAGTAGTCAGCATGAATTCACTAAAGGTAAGCCACATTTGACCTGCCTGATTGCCTTCTACGAAGAAACAGCTACCTAGATGGATGAGGGGAGACCAGTGGATATTGTCTACTTCAGCTTCAGCAAGACTTTTTGCACTGTCTCTCAGCATCCTCACTGTCTCACAACATCCTCATAGGCAAACTCAGGAGGTGTGGATTGGATGAGTGGACGGTGTCATGAATTGAGAAATGGCTGAGTGCCAGACCCCAGAGGGGTGTAATCAGTGGTTCAGAGTCTAATTAAAGGCATGTCAATATTGGTGTCACCCAGGGTTCAATTTTGGGCCCAATCTTGTTTAACTTGTTCATCAATGACACATTCACTGATGACACAAAGCTGGGAGCAGTGGCTGATACCCCAGAGAGCTGTGCAGCCCTTCAGAAGGACTTCGACAGGCTGGAGAGATGGACCGAGTAGAACCATCTGAAATTCAGTAAGGGGAAATACAGGGTCCTGCATCTGGAGAAGAATAACTCCAGGCATCATACAGACCGGGGGCCGATCTGCTGGAAAGCAGCTCTGTGGAGAAGGATCTGGGTCCTGGTAGACAGCAAACTGTCCATGAGTCAATTCTACCGTGATGATTTAGTTAGCTAATCTTTTCAGGAGCATTTATACTGTGTGGATGTTTTTCTCCGCCAATCCAGAGACGTATGTGATGTACAGCAAGTGTTTCCTGAATTTGTCAGAGGACAATTCTAATAGTCAGGAGTCCAGGAGTTTCCATACAATGTAACTTGCCCAACCTCAAGGAGATTTTTCAGTGCAATTAATAATGTTTCATTTATAAATTATAATGTTTCATTTTTGTTCAGGTGACATGGAACAAATACATAAAGACCACAAACATATTTCACCTTGTGGGAGTGCAGCCAACAAGGCAAACACACAACTGATATTTGTCTCTCTTGCTTTCTTCTGGAAAAATTTCTAGCCCTTATTTTCTCAGTGGAAAAACTCCTTAAAATCATCTTCACATGAAGAGTTGAAACATATCTACAGTCCTGCAAACAGTTCTTCACATTCCCAGCTTGCTCCATAACCAGCTGCAATCCAGATGCCATGTGATTGCATCAGTGTAAAGTTGAGTTCAGACTATAAATTCTGCTTTCCAATGAGCAGACATGCAGCTGTCTGCACCATGCATGAGTGTCCTTGATGTTTCAGGACTAGCTTGCCAGTAAGCCAAGGACACTGAGGAATCCAGTGAGTGTCAGCACAGATAGACCTGCCAGGCGAGGGAGCTAACATTACAGATGGGGTTATCATCTTGCCAGCAGTGCAGTATCACCCCAAATTCAGATATTCCCTGGACACAGATGCCCCTGAGTGCACAGCCTGGCCACTGCTGCTAGCCCAGGACGTGCACAGCAGGTGAGGTGGCAGAGGAGACACCGATGTTTTATTAACACTTTTGGTATCTGTTTGAGCACAGCACACTTCAGCATCCTGCTTTCTCTAGACCTCCTTGAGTAGCATGGCTGGAACATGTCTTGGCTTACAGTTCTTCATATCCTTAAAGCAAGGAGGTTAATTTAAGTTACAAAGCCCAGGCCTTCTATAATTATCCTTAAGAGTGCCAATTCTGTATACCTTAAGTCCAGAAATATTAATGACATCACAGACTGAGCTTGAGTATGTTTGAACACTTGGTTGATTGGAATACTTGGTCTCTCACTGCTCTGTAACTCACAGGTACCTGGGAATCGCCACAGCCACATCATCTTGTTCACTGCTAGTGTGTAACAAGCTTAACTTCAACGGTTAATTTCTTTAAATAACCTTCCCATTCAAGGCGGCGGGGGGGTGTTTCTGTTACTAGACAGAGAGAGAAGTGGCACAAGTAGCTTTCTACCTTCCTTTGGTCCACACTTGGTATTTCTCATAGATCTGTCCCTTTCCACCAGCATTAGTGCTATTGCAGAAAATTCAGAATGCTTTTCAGCTTTGCTAAGGCTCTAATATGTGTCTGTGGGCTCTAATAGAAATGCATTTCCTTGCCTCATTAGCAGACATCAGGTAATCTCTCTTTTATCAGAATAGTATAAAATCTTATCAATCTGGCTAAGACACAGTACTTCTGCTGTCCAACATTCTGTCTAATAAATGGACAGCTGCCTTAAGCTGAAGCTTGCAGCAATTTAGTTTTTGAGAGCTCTCTTAGACTAAGAGTAATGAGTTTAGAAAGACATTTTCAACTGTTCCCTGAAGACGTTCAAACTGCCAAGATCAAATAAAACTCTGTCATAATATAGGCACAATAGATGAAACATGTTTTTTGGTTTAAATCTTTTTCCAGCAGTGACGTTGTAATCTGCAAGCCAGAGCTATATGAAGATCATACACTGAAATATTCCCAATGGGAAACCAAAGAAAAATACACAAAAAACTCACTGGAGCCTATTGCAATCTCACGGTCCTGAAATAAGTATTTCCCTCAGAAGTCAAATCACTACGCAGTAGTGGTAGGGTTATTCTACTTTTTAGTTACAGCTGTGCTTCATTGCCTGTATAATTGTAGAACATAAAAAGGAAGGAAGCAGGGGAGGCATTAAAGCCTCTGTCTGGTTTTGATGGGATCTTTTTCTGTCCCAAGAGTGGGAGGTGAGAAAACATCAGAACTTTGGGTGTAGTAAAGGCAGCTAATGACACTCAAATGAATGTGGAAAGTCTTTTATGGGGAGTATAGAAATATGGCCAGGGCAAACTGGTTTATGGGCAGATGGGCAAAAATTTCTTGGAAAAAGTCCACAGCAGCAGAGTCATCCTTTAAAAATAGCACTTGTGGGGTTTAGTTTTCATTTTAGCATTAGCTCCTTCTCCATCCAGTTTGTCATTGCAGCAAAATCTCTGGGAATGCCAACATCAGTGCATAGAAAGGTAAGAGGAAGTTTTCTGTACTTTTTCAAAGTCTGCTGATGTGATTGGGAGTTTTCTCCTGGATTTCTGAACTTCTATGAGACCCCAAAGAGAAGAGGGTGCTTTTCCACAGAAGTACATCATACTTCTGCTATATCACGAACATCAATTTATTGGACAGCAAATGAACACCTATGTTTCTCTGTCCACAGCGTCACAAAGGGCTTCAAATTTTCTTTGAGAGCCTCTTTTCTCCTGTCTTTGGATAAAGGACATTCAATTATTTTGGCATGGTTGCATTTACTCCCTCCATTTGTATCTCATATCCCACCAATATCACAAGTTCAGTAGATTTTGATTGTTACTAATTTTATTATTTTTTTCAAGCAGTTTATACTACTAATCAAGTAGATGTCTGAATAACATAGCTCATAATATAATGCTTCATTTTTTCCGTAGGGAAATTATGTTGTCATTATATCTTTATGAACCTGACCCTATGTGTCTCCCACATTCCCCCTAACTCTACTCAAATCCCTTTACCTATTTCAGCTAAATTTAACAGAAAGCTCCTTACCTGCCATTCAGAGAGAGAAATAGAGATTTGCTACTGAGGCCTCTGCTGATGGTGAAACAAGATGCTGTCATTCCTTATCTATGCAGTCCTACTGAGCAGGGTGGGCTGGGCCACTAACCAGGCATGGGCCCCCTCAAGCAGCACACAAAGTCCCTGACCCATCAGTGACACAGAGCTCAGGCCATAAAGATGGAAATGGGAAAGTGTCCTGAGGACATTTTGTTATGAGGATCTGAGGGGTTGTGGGGCTCAAAGAAATAAAGGGCCAGCGCTGTGGGTATTAAAGGAGGAGAGAGTGGGGAACTGGGCAAAACTGAGGGCAATGACAATAATGTTTTACAAAGCGTACAAGGAGAGAGATAGATGTGGCAGGGAGAGGAAACCAGGGGTCCTGCAGGAGAGCCTGCATTGTATGGGTGACAGATCAGGAATCTATAGGTACTCTCAATTTCTCTGTTCAGGGAACAACTTGTTACAATCATGCCTGATAGGATATTTGGTGTAAGTCTGTTCACATTGGCACCATACCAAGTCTGTGGGTTTGCTGGTATTCTCTGAATACAAGGGTAAGCTGACCTTCTATGTCCCATGTTTTCCTTGCAAATTCAGATGTACCAACAACAAAGTTTACGGGAAAAAGTTGGTTGTTTCAGTGAAATCAGAGATCCTAGTATAAATGTTAGAAATGGCTTCAAAAGAAACAGCTTCTTATACTTTCTTACAAGTCCTGCTTTTTTACAATTAATACCACCTTCTATTCAGTTTTCTGGACAAGTAAACAAAATATTTTTTAATTATAGAAACTTTGAGGATTTAATCTCAAGTTTTTTGAGGTGTTTTATTTGAAAAGTTATGATCTTGTAAACCTAGGTCAGAGGTTTTATTTTAAAATGGTTGCTCTTGTCAATACTTAGAAGCAGTTGCTGGGGAGAGATTCTGTTCTCAGCTCTGCCAGCAATTCATCATGGGGCCATGACATCTAAATTTTATGCTTTCTCACTCTAATCCGTCTGCAAAATGAATGTAATAGGCAACTTCATGAAGTTGTTGGGAAGCCTCTTTAATGCCTGACAAGAATTTTGATGTCACCCCACAGTTGCTTGTATAAGCAGAGTACGGTAATTGTAAGAGCTTTTTAATTCCTATTTCCTTTTCTCAGCCTAGACTTGGTTTTGTGTCTTTTTGCTGCAGCCTTGTCAAAAAAATACTCTGATTTCATCCTGTAGAATCTATTTAATTTGTGCTAGATAAGGACAAAAAAGGGGTTTGTCTTTTATAGCACAGATATTGTAGTGTGTTTTTTCTAGGAATGTATCTCTTCCACAATTAACTTTTTTCCGGCATCTTACCAGATTTTAATGCTGCAAAATTTAAAGAATCTGTAATCTATATTGTACATGTATACATGTTTCATTTAAAAGGAAATTACACTGCATTCACTATTTTTCTCTTAAAAGTTGTTGTTAGTCCAAGCTTTGAAAACAACATGAAAACCCAGTGTTCAGGTAGATTGAAATCAGGATCCTGTATTTCAGGAATCTTTTTCTGTGCAATTCAACTCTGTATTAGCTACTGCAATTGACCCATCTTTCTTTAATTAAATTTTAAATAAAAACCAAACCGTACAGTATAAGCATAGCTCAACATAGTGTAATTCAACATTTTGATACCAAGAATAAAAGTAATTTTTCTGTCATATTCAACACAAAAGCTATCCTGGATAATGCTAAATCTATGTCAACCACAGAAATCCAAGAAAATATGAAGTTAATGCTGACATTTTCTTCTCAGTGCTTTTCAACACATCATTCTCCTAGGAAATTGTTGTTTGATTTGCATGGAAAGATTTCCAGGTGTCAGGGTCAAATGAAACCTAAACCATGCAGTGAGATGAGCTTCTTACATCTTTCCAGGCAAGTCAGACTACAGGTTACAGCCATGAGCCTTATCAGAAGGACAGAATCTTTGCTTGTTCAGAGCACAGCTGATATAGATTAGAACAGAGGACTTTGATTTAAAGCATTAATAAAGTGGTGGGAAGCACAGGGCCTTTCCTCCAGATTTGGGATTTCTACTCCCTTTGGGAGCAAGGCAAGTAATACACTTTACATTATTTACTCCTTGCACCATATGCTGACTTTAAAGGCTCCTATCTTAAGTCTCAAAAGTTATCTACTAATGTAATAACTTAGTATCTATTGCACAGTCACTTTTGTTTCTAGTGGTTAATATTGAAGTAAATGGAACAAGAACAAGAGAGATCAATGCTGAAAATGTAGTTTAACATCCTTGAAGTACCACCTCCTTCACTATCAAGATGTCAGTGTCTATCTCCAAATTGCCCAAATAGTCAGCCAGCATGGTTTGTTAATATTTCTAATGTCTTTGGGATTTCCCCAGTAGTACATCTCACACAGACTTTAAGCACCACCCAAATAACCCTACCTAAATTCACTGTATATTTTACATATTCACTGTATATTTTACATATTCTGCCAAAAGTTTGATAATAACAGGGCTTAGGGTAACTGGTGTTCTAGGACCATAATTACTGGCTTGTTCTTTGTTTTCATTCTATATTTAAATTTCAGGTTTCTTTGGTACAGAGAGGTTATTTCCTTCTTCTGTAGCACATTACAAAATAAAATCCTACGGGATGACTAAGGATTCTAGATCTTGAAGCTTAATAACACCAAACCCTACTCTGACATCCTCTAAAAAATATGTCAGAACCATGGAATACCACAGCAATACAACACATTCATGTTCACACTCAAATGACTTAGAGATGGGTATCTACCAACAAAACTTAGGCCTTCAGTCCTCTCTTTACCCTCTAAAAGTATCTCCTTTTGGCTTAAAAACAAAACATGTTGCTGCAACTAATACTGTACCAGGGCACTAGCCATATCAACTACCATGCCTGAGACATGCATATCTCTACTGGCCTGTGTATGCCTAACCTTAATTTTTTCTCCAACATACCTCTTAGGTAAATTCATTTCTGCTGCTGGCCACAAAGCTATAGAGTTCACGACCTGTACTGTTAAGCTCAGTTCCTGCCCCAGGCTTAAACCATGGTTTAAGATTTCATCAAGTGCTCTCTGAATTCAAAGAAGAAAGATTCCTGTAAGCACAGTTCACCATTCCCAAAATGGCAGACTTCATGTCAGAACGACCATCTTATTTTTTCTTGGTAGCCTAAAGATTTACAGTAGACCAAAGCACTTTATAACTGAAATACAGGGATGTAAATGAGCCAAATTCAAGACCATGTAAGGTACAAATTGTAGCAGAGGTCTGGAGACAATTTCCAAGAAAATTCTTTAACTACAAGGCGATTGAGCATTTCAAGGAATACCATCTCTCCAGTTGAAGAGGTTTTCATACAAAACAAGTGAGAACTGTGCAAATACCTGATTTGGGATGGCTTGCTTAGCTGAAAGACCACCAGACTAAAGCTATTTAATTACTTATTTTTGCATAGATAATTAAATAATCACTGGAGCAAGATCTTGAATGCAATGCTTCTTTACTTCAGACAGATCTCTGCTGACTGAGCTGTTGGCCAGAAGTGAAAATGCACCACACGTTCCTTTCCCTCCTCCTATTCCAGCTGCACTTTATGTGAGAAAGTCCTGGCCTCCCCCCTACTTGCAGAAAAGGATTCATGGCTGTCAATGCTAAGAAGAAACAGAGGCACCTTCCTTCACAATTAGCTGCCTAAGCCTCTTTGAGAGACAGAGTAGGTTGAAAGGTTTCCCACATCCTCAGGTTCTCTGGTCAATCCCTTGCTTGTTGTCCCAAGAAAGGATTCCTGTCCTTTCCCTGTGCTAGGCAGACATTCCTAGCTGCCTGCATCAGGCCTGCAAATTCTGCCATTTGGGACAGTGGCTAAAAGCTAGGAACTTCTACCCAGACCCAAACAGGTTGACATTGCTCTCAGAGACTTCCTGCCTCTGCAAATTTCTGAATTTGTTTTATTGGAGTGATGCATATAAATGAGAAAACTTTGATGACTTCCAGACACATTTGAGACTTGTGCTGAACAAAGCTAAGTGTGTAAGATTAAATAATTCTAACATGTGGCTCCAATGCTCCATTTTGGCCAGGGATAATTATATTAGAATATTTTATTATCAAATGGATACTGAGATTACAAAATTACTATCCACGTATAATATTATTTTGCAACACTTTTATTCAAGCCATCCTTTGCTAATTAAATTCCTATTGGGGAAAGATAATAGGAAATAAAAAACAGACTAATGAATCAAGATAACCTGTTCTTTAACAGCTGTGTTTTCCTTATGTCAGACAAAATTTCTGACCTAAGTTACAGACAGGCCTGTTATAGATCTTGCATGCTCTTAATTAAAGCCAAAAGTATTTGTGTAATATCAAAATTAAAATCAGGCTGAAGATAAGCAGTGTCCATGTTGATGTGGATTTTTACTAAAAAAATATAGCTGATTATCCAGAATTAATTGTAACAGGTGTTCCAAACGGAAAATGGGTTTACTATTGATATATGCATTTTTGCCCTGAACCATGAAAAATTCATATTTATAATGCAATATGACATTTGCTATCCATCAATTTTATTGCACACTGTTTCACACGCACTCAGCAGACCAGGCACTGCACAAGCCACAGTCAATGTCTCTATGCTCATTTTTAAAGATCAGTTGTGGAACAGGAGGATACTGCAGGGTCTCTAAATTGTATCTAAACACAGACCCACAGTCAGCCTATTGACTGCCTGCAAGCTGCTCAACTGAGGGTACCCATCTTGTATTTTCTAGAGAGCATTTCCAGTTACACATTCACCTTACCGAGCTTGCTTTCACTTGCTTTCAGTCTGGTTTTGGAAATGGCTGCAGATACTCTGTAAAAACTAACCTAGAACACCTTAGCGAAAGATAACCTTAGCTATGAAAACACAGTGACATGATGCTTGCTTCTGCAAGGACAACATGCACAGCTCCCTGTGGTATGTTACTGCAGTAGCATTTCACTGCAGATGTCTGCTTTCCCAGAGTGCAGCAGCAGGGCTTATGACAATTGTGACAGTGAATAGATCAGACTGAATTACCAACTCAGGAGAGATGAGTAACCCCAAACCCCCAACACTCTGAGGAAAAAACCTTTTATTTTTATCCAGCAAAACAAGCAAAAATGTATTTCACGTGATACATTCCTTTTCCAAAAGCAGGGAAAGCTACCTTACAGGGGGTTTCAGTAGCACTAAATCCATGCACATTACTGAAAGAAATACACCTGATTGCTGAATTTCTTTTTCCCTCAGAGATACCAGACTGCAGCACTTCGATCTTTTTTCTAAAATATTTCTTTTTTATATTTAAAAAATAGTTGAATTTTAAAAGAATTCATAAATAATTTCCAGAAAACTGAAATTCATGAATTTGATAAACAACTACCAGGAATGGTGAAAAGCTACCAGGCACTCCACCATAGGATCCTAAAAGCTGTTGAGAACCCCCAACAGGCATTCAGTTCTGTACAGAATCAGGTTGTTATGGTGGCAGCCTGAACCTGATGTTCCCATGGATGAACCTGGTTCCACAGCACAAAAAGAGATCATTGACTAAAACATACAGTTCCCTCTCAGGTAATGTGGCAAATACCCATATGACCCAGTGGAATAAACAAATAAAAGCTTTCTTGAGGAATAAGAATCATGCCTAAAGTGTGAAAAGTTATAATCAAGTTCAACCACCTTTTGTATATTTTTACCATATGGTGCTAAAATGGTGTGGTCATTTTACTGTGACATTTAATGTTGTTGCTTATTTGGAAGGGTAGAAAGACTAATTTTCTAGCAAAAATACTGTTTTCAAATACGAAGAGATCAAAAATTAGACCTTATCCCTTATTCATGAGAGACAGATGTTATTTTTGGCTTCCTAGTTTAATGAATACCATATTATGTTCTTTATAACTTTATACCAGAAATAACATACTTCTAGCACTCATGAACTTCAAACCATTATCAGTAAAAGCTTCTATTAACATCCAAAACTTCTCTCAGTTTTTGCTGCAAATGCTTTAAGCTGACAGCTACAGTCCCTATTAGGGCAGGATTTTTTACTCTGAAAAGACATAATCCTTAGTAGTGAGCTAGTTGAGATTGAAAACTGCAATATTATTCCTGTTGTCTTTACTGTATTTAATTTACTCATTTGATGCCTTCATGTATTTTTGTGTGTGTGTTTTGGTTTATGGCCTTCTAAAAGTAAAAATACTGCATCCTTTTAAAAATGCTGTTACACTTCTTTTTACTCTCACTGATTTGGAGCAATGCCTGCCAGTAAATATGAGCTGAAACTAATTACCGTCAGCACAAAATCTCTGAGCTGAACTGGGATGCTGACAAAAATGTAACCAGAAAATGAATAAAATATTTCTTGAGAAGCACAGATCAGTTTCACCAGCCAGTGACTGAAATGAAAAATAAAGCCCTGCATACAGTTATTCTTAGCATTTCATTTCTGTATGGATAACTTTCTTCATACAGTAAAGGTTGCAACTAAAACTGCTTGGTTTAAGCCAGCTACAAAAGAAACTGTGATGCCTGTGTCAGTGTGTACAATAGGCTTTTTCCCACTGCATCTAATACAGTGGCTTGAAACAAATAAGGCTGTTCTAAGAAAGGTCCTTAAAATCTAAAGTTTCAGGCATCCTGTCTCAGCTTCATGTATGAGAATACAGCAGTGTATCTCCCAAACAGGTAACCACAAGGCCATCCCAGGCTTCCTGGGCCTGAAGTGCAAATCAACAAAGCTCAGGATTTAGGGCATGGAAAAGTTAAAATACCCTTGCAGCCTACCACAAACTCAGGCTTTGTAAACAGATCATCTTTGGAGGAGTGAAACTGTCCAAACTATCAGTTATATTCTCACGGCCACAATCAAGCCATTCTAGCAAGTGCAGATCTTTAAAACCTTTCAGCTACAACAACCTGCTGCTTTAGGCTTCACACAGGAACCCACCAAAAGTGTTGGTCAAATGCTGGTTCAAAAGATTTACTAGGAAATATCTGGCTGGCAAGGGACATCAAGAAACCGGAACAACACAGGATTAAACTAAAAATCAAACTTGGGAGCAGACCATGCCTCATATTGCACAACTGAGCTGAGCAGCATTTCCACGGCAGTAGGGGAGGACAAATATCTTGGCACTCCACCTCATGATTAGCCTGGTTACAGCACAAGTTAGCACGTCACAGAGCAAAAGGGACGTGATGAGAGGAGATCCCATGTTGTTACTGTTCCCGCAGAAGTTGACACTGTAGAAATAAAAAAAAAAAAAAAAAGTGTCCAACAACACACTTCTTCCCAGGGCAGACAGAGCTGCTAGATGTGTTAAGCACACACAGTGGCAAAAGCCATCTGCAAAGACTCACAGCAGTCCACATGTGCCAAATTCTGGGACCAGTAAGGAGAGCTTCAATTTACACAGACAAGCATAAATTTATGGCCTTGTGCAGGATGACCATTTCTCCTGGGCACCTTACCCTCCTTGAATTTTTTTCTGAACTAAAGAACAGCTATGACTTAAGCCAAAAGTTCATCCTGTCTGTATCTTGCATTTGATGATAGCCTGACAGTCAAGAAAAATAAAGAGTAGCAGTAATATCAGTAATTGTTTGCATTTGCCATACTGTCAGTGGGAAAAGGGACTCAGATGTAAAGTCTGCCATACACTTAGGAAATCCACACACTTAGAATAATTATCTGGCAAAAGAATGTACCTCTGAATGCATGCATGAAATCCAGCAAAGGAAGCTAAAGTATTACTGGCAGCAAAAACCACAGGTTAAAGCTGTAGTCAAGTGACTTTAATGCAGCTGAAGAGAAGACAATTTATGATGTTTAGACTACATCAGTGCTGGCATTGACAAATTGTCTGAGTAGGCCAAAAAACCACTCAAAACTTGGGTAAATTCAAATATGTCTCCACATGCACATGAACAACTTTGAATGCTTTAGTATAATTCCTTCCTTTCCTTTTTTGATATTTCATACATAATATAATTCACCATTCCTGACCACTGACTTGGAAATTTAAATAGTAAAATACCACAAAATACTTTGAAGTTGTAATGTCACTGAAAAGTGCTCATAAAATACCCTCAACTTTTATTATTGTTTGTGCTCTTTCATCTCAAAAATCATGAAATTTACTTTTTTAGATACCTTGAGATTTCCTTGTGTTTCCTGCAATCTGCTCCTGATGGTCAAGTTTTATCTAAAAAAATCCCCACTTTTACAGTTCCATTAAAATTAGATAAAAGTCAGAAACAGAGCTAGGGTATGCTGATACCAGAAGTTTTAAGTCTCATAAAAGGAAAAAACAACATATTTCTGTAGGATACTGCCAAGAAAGAGCAAGACACTGAACAGGGAACACCAGTATTGTTCCTTCACTGTGCCGATTTGCATCGGATGATCATTTGTCCCCCAGGTTTTTTTCCTATCACATATTTTCATTTTATCCTAGTGTTCAGAATGTTTGCCGGAAAAATGCAAGGTGCAGGAGCCAAAATACTGTCTGGAGAGCTGGCAATTCCTTAAAACATTTCATCACACTGTCTCCACTTGGGAGACTTGGGATAAAATTCTTCCCTGGTTGACTGAGCTGATGCAAGGATTAATCCATCAGTATTTTAGGTATTCTCAAAAGGACAAGTTCCATACAGACTACAGTCCTGCAGAAATCCAATTTCTGAGCCTGCAGCTTTTATTTTTAGGGGTTATATTTTGTAAATAGTATAGTAGAGCTACTCTGTAGACTTAGATAACTATATCAGCAAGCCCTACAGGGTGGTGGCAATAACTTGTTATGAACCAATGAGAGCCCTGTTCCTTCAAGACCAGGCTGTAACAGATGGGAGAAGAGCTTCAGCACAGAAAGATTCTATGCACAGTTAGGTACTTAATTCTCAGTCAATTCAGGAAGATGGGGATTATATCCACATGGTACAATAGAGAGTGAGGTAGAGAGCTCAAAGTTAGAACCAAATGTGCTAGCACATACTCACATGGAGTGAGTGAGAATAGAGCAAAACTGCACAGAAACCATACTTGGACCCTCAAACCAGACATCTCCTCAGCACATCATGGGTCTGATACTAATTAGACTGGCTGTGAGGCTCATAGCCGCCAAAAGATGCTGCATCATGCCAGCCATATTGCTTCTAACTGCTAAGTTTCATAGTTCACTACCTGAGGCACTTAAAAGATTCTACAAGTGCCTCTTAACATCTCTAAGCAGATTCACGTACCCAGGTTTTAAGTAAGGGGTAGTTCCAGGACCTCTACTAATGCCACTTCTTGAACTTAAGTCACTCAAAAAATCAACTGAATACAAAACAGCTGGAGCCATGACTGAGGCTGAAAGGAGAGGTAAGGATGAAAGATGACAGACAAAAGGGGGAAAGCCAAGTCAATTTTAGGATCTGGAAGGAATTGGGAACTGTATAACTCAGGCACCTGCATCTTCAGAGCAACAGTTTTAAACCCAGAAGTAGTCCTTGATGGATGGACAGTTACTCTAGCTGGAAATGCATCCCACAACAGCAGTTTCATACCCTCTCTTGGCAGCTGCCTTTTTCATTCCATTCCTCTAACAAACCCTCCCTGCTCAATGTATGTATTAGTTCCTGCTCCATCCATAATTACTTATACCATCATTGTGAATTAACATAAACAATTCTGCTGCCCCTCCTTGTAAGACTGTTTTGATGTGAGATAGTCAGGTCCCATATTCCCATCAGTCATCTCTGCATTATATATCCTCACTTCTTTTCCACACAGGTCTTCATTTCCAAAACATCGATCACATTAGCTGCTCTCCTTTGATCTCTCTCCAGCTTGTCTGGGGCTCTTTTAAAACATGTTGCCCAGAATTGAACACAGGATTATAAATCATGTGTTGACTACAGCAAGCTAGGAACACTTGCCTCACATGTAATACTCTTTGTAGTTCAATGAAGTACAAGAGTAGCTATTTTTCCCATTAGTACTGAACTGCTTACCAATTCAAACCACCATCCACTATAATCCCCAGACACTTCTCTATGGGTTAAATACATGTCCCAAAAGATTTCCCTCATTCTGTATTTATTTTTTCTTTTGTGAAACATGCTATTATTTGCATTTATAATTTCACTTGATTGACTTCAGTCTACTTCCACTGTTATCTTTTATAAGGGATTTTTTAACTGTGTTCTACTGAAGCATTCATGTTTCTCTTCAGACTATTTTATGAAAATGTAATAATGATGATTCTGAGAAACATGTAAACCTGCATGAGTACAGATTCCTCATACATCAGGATATCCTGGCAATGAATAAATAGCAATTACTGGTTATATTTATTTGAACTTACTTTAGTCGGAAGAGACTAGAGAGTCTGACTATGGCAGCTATAGCTCCAGCACATATCTGAGCTTTTCAGAGAAAAACTTCATACCAAAAAAAAAAACCAAACCAAAAAACAACCAACCAAACAAACAAACAAACAAAACAACAAACAATCAAACAAACAACCAGTATGGGCACTGCATTTCTTTCCTTCATTAAGATAACCACCAAACACATAATTTAACATGTCATGAGTCATTCATAACAAGCCCACATTATCTTCTCTTCATTGTCTTTTTTTCCTCTGTTAATATTCTCTGTGCTCTCTGTAATGATAGTATTTAAGGATACCAGTGAGTGCGAAAAAATATATGAGTTTTTTTATTCTGTAAAAATCAACAAGAAGTGGGTTAATTAACCCAAAACTTTGTGTCTTTCAGTACCTGAGCTAACAGATGCAAAGCTACCTCCATATCTCTACATTGCAGTCTAGCCTGGAACACGCACAGAGGAGCTCTTGTTATCCTTAAGTACAGACACTAAACACAGAATAAAGCAGATTTGTGGCAATCACTGATAGATAACTGAGCATTCTTAAATTAAACACACCTCCTGCTCCTCTCTTCTCTCATTATGATCACCACAAATCTGAAACCTCCTCAAAATGATAAATTTTGTAAAGCATTTATAGTGTTTCATTCTGTATCTACCAGCAGAGAAGTTCAGCAAAAGACAGGCTTCAGAGCCCAGACTCTTCTAAAGCACTTGTTGTGTTCATCAATTTTCATTTATTTCTGGCAGAGAAAGCTAACTATGAAACAAAGTTTAAAAAGTGGAGAGGGTAATACCAGATAAAAACAAAACATGAGAGATGTCCGCTGAAACAGTGTGGAAAGAAGGCCCACTGAAGAGTTTGGGGATGATGTAAAACTGAAGGACAAAATACTCACTAGATAGATCAAGAGGAGAAAGGAAAACAAGCTGAGTCAGTAACACAAACCAGACTGTCACTAGGATCAAAGTCCAAGGCTCTAGGAGACAGATCAAAACCCTTGACAAATAACCCTTAAGAACGCTGGTATGGCCTGCAATTTGAATGAAACTGTTCACTCTGGAATGAGGTGGAAATGGCTGTTGAATAAGAGACATGATGAACAAAGACACTACAGCAGAACAGAGTCTGCACATCAAATTAGATGGGTATGCTTGATGTTCACCATGGTAGAAAACAAGGTCAGTAACGAGCAACGCATCCTCATCAAGGTTTTCGGATTTCAGCCCAGACAGGCATATGCTATTAGAGTTTAGGCAATATGCTGTTCACATCTTCAAAGGAAGAAAGCATGAAAACCTTGTTTTGTCCAAGAAGATGTCAGGAAGTCATAACATTGGTCATTAGAGACAAGTCTCAGGGTACAAAATAATGCTCATAAATAAACTCTTTGTTTTTGAAAACCGACGGTGCTGGTTGATTATATGTGAACTTCAGTCAGATCCCGTAAGAACCTAAGTTACAGGAAGCTGTTTATAAAGTCCAGTAAGAGCGAGGAAGACAGAATTAATCTAGTGTATTGGTCTGAGAATGCTACCGAAGAGCTGCATCAAAAATGTGCTAGGAAAAAAACCCGTGAGAATTGGACTAGAAATAAGCAAGCCCAAAAGGAAGCACTGGAATTAATTAACAATGAATGAAATTACTGACTATTCAAACCATATTCAAACCTTCCAAAAGAAAAGTCTTCGGGATCAAAAAATAACTAAGACTGCCAGAACTTATAACTTCCTTAAACCATCTTTGAACAGTAGGAAGAGGGATCTCTGGGCATTATAGCTTCCATCAGTGACAGAAAACCCCTAGACCTCAACTTAGGTATTTTTTTCTTTTCTGTTGCTACATTTCCCCTGCCTACCCTTTTCTTGACTACCACCTCCTTCACACCTTTATTCCTTTTGCTCTGTCTCATTTTTTAGCCATTTGCTTTGGAAAAGTCCAATTTAGACAGCCCAGGGCCGTTTTATGAGCCACGGGCCTCATGCAGTGTCTTCAGAGGAAAATAAAAGCTGCATTGAGTGAATTTTTGAGTTTGCCAAGTTTTGTAGTGACTGTATCTTTGTTTCTCTAAGAGTCAGAAACTCAAGAGTCCATGTTTGCTATTTCTATGCTCTTTTCTGCCTCCTTCATCTGTTTATCTTTCTTCGCTTTCAAAAACAAAATCAGATTTTAATGACAGCAGAAGCATCAGGTCCAGTCACAGAACCATATTGTATGTTCTTTTTCCCAAAGTGTTATGTGTCACATTTGAAAGATTGTTGAACAGAAGATTTCCTCAGACAAATTTCCCACAGTTTGAGGGGAAAAGAATCTCAATGAAACAAAGCTTTCTTCTACTTTCAAAAAATCTACTTGTCTGTTTTTCTATCTTTTAAGGTTAAAATATTTTGAGAGGCTCTAAAGGATAGCATCCTCAGACCATAGCCTCATGGATTTTAGGAATCTCCATCCTCAGCAGTGAAACACAGAACTGCCACAGATCCACACTGGTACAGCCTGAAGTGGAGCATGGCACTGGTTATGCTAGCTCAGTCCAAGCACCCCAGGGTGCTGCTGCTCCACAGCTAGCCACGCTTGACTTTCACCTGCCTCAGACCCACATACTAGAGTGGGTTCACATTAACCCAGTGCTGTAATTATGTTCTGTCTGCTTCTAGCTCAGAGTTGGTCCTAGGTCTCCCTGCAATAGCTGCAGATCTCTACAGAACAGAGATGTATAAAGCTCTTGCATGTAGCTGCTGTTACATAGAATCAGCTGCTGATGTACTGAGAAAAAATATTATCCTCTGCAAACATCAAGAAAGGAGGAAATGTGGACATTTACGGACTGGGTCATCATGATTGCTACAAATTAGACTCATCTCTGCTATGTCTCTTATTTGAATAAGTTAGACTGTTTTGTAATCAAGAGATTGATTCTCTGAGGCTGTCCCCACTTTAAGTTAACCTTTAGTTCTGATTCTGTGTTCTTATGTGCTGGTTTTAACCCTGTAATGAAAGGAGCTGCTCAGAGAGGTAGAGTGCAGAATCCTGATCTACTTTTTAATATAGAGTTTTATTTCAAAGCATTTCTGACTATGAGAAAATTTCATTTTTAGTGCCCTCTCATCTTCTTTTACCAGTATAATTTCAAAGATAAATTCAAAATCCTTCCCTCCTACATACTCCAAAAACATCTGGAATTAGGCCTCAGAATTAATATCTCAAAATTACAGTGCAGACAGTGTTCTGCAATGCAAGCAACTTTTAGCTGTCACATATCCTGGCTCCAACCCAAAATTCTACACATCTTCTGACAATCAGGACTGTTAACAAGAAAAAAAAATCTCTGTAAATGGCTTTATTATATAATAATTATATAATTTATTATATTTATTATATAACAATTCTATATAATAATTGCTTTGTTATATATATCTTCTATAGAAATACATTGTAACTGTTGCAACCAAGTTACCTCCTGATTTTTTCTCCAAAATATCTCATCTGCTGCCATGGATCAGTAGTCCAGAGTTTGTTACTGATGGTTTTATGTTTGTTTCTAAAGACTGGAATGGATACAGATTATAATTGAAACCTCACTGAAGTTAAGGAGATTCTTTCCTTTTTTGCATTATTTCTGGAGCAGTGTCATTACTGAGGCTTTTATGCTAAGATTTCATCTTTACACAATAGGCCAACACAATCTGCTGCAAGTGTTATACTTATGATTTTATGTTGGCAGCAAGATTTAAAAAAAAATTGTGAGATCCATGTTTAACTTGTAAATCCTTTATCTTTTAAAAATAAAAGAAACAACGGAAATCGCAGTTCAAGAAAAAAGATTAGCAAAAAGGTTTATGGAACTGTTTCTGTGATGCACCTCAACCTACTGAAGCAAGGTTTAGATAGCTAACATTGTCCAACCTATGGAAATAAATCTAAATGGAAACTCAATAATTATATTGTATTAGGAGCTGTACCATAAAATCTAAACTAATCAGAAGATTTGGTTTCTAGTGGAAAGCATTCCACAGCTGCTTGAGATGTGAATAACACCATCTGTAATACAAAATATTTTAGATGTCACATAAAGAGTAAATGGTCCAACATAGGAGATGGAAGATTGAGTGAAGATTTCAGACTCTACATGACAGTATCCATCTTGTGAAAGGTAAAAAAAATAGTTACCCAGTTAAATAAAAAATTTTTAAAAATATTTTTAAAAGTAAGTCAAGGAATTTCTGCGACATCCTTCCCAAATGGCTGAAAACAAAATCAAAACCCCTTCTCTTCTTTATTTCTTATCATCTGCATTACAACTGCTGAATTTGTTGCTCTAGCAGAGATTAAAAAAAAAATAAAAACCACAAAAGAGGAAAGATAAATATGTAGATGATGATGATGATGATGATGATAGATAGATAGATAGGTAGATAGATAGATAGATAGATAGGTAAATAGATAGATAGATAGATAGATAGATAGATAGACAGATTGATAGATAATTTTGGAAAACAGCAGACTAATTATAAGCTTTGGTTATGAATCCTTATGTGATTACTTTGTTGGTATGCTGACTGTCAGAACAGAAAGAAGAGAAATAACTGAATTTCTTGCTCATCTTTGTTTTATACTGTATATTTATGCCATGACATTCATTTGAGGCTTCTTCTAGCTGCATGAAATAGTTGGGAAAGTACTAGTTTCCCCTCTTTTATAAACTTTGACATGTTCATTCTTTTCCCTTCAGTCTTTCAAGTACTGGAGATAAGCCATATCAAAAAATCATATCGATCAAGGACTTAAAATGTGATTTTGTACCATTGCAAGATTTAAATTCAGCGCAGGGTGTGTGCCTTGTGGTCATTGATAGAGACATATGGACTAAAAAATATTCTGGACTAACCATTTCAGATGTGGCTCCCCAACCCTGGGGAAGTCAAGACTTAATGATACAATCAATCCCTTTTGTCCATTCTGCATTCATGTTCTCCTGTGTCTGAGGACACTGAAGGACTTGTATTAATATACTGATCTCATTACAGAATCATAGAACACGCGGGATTGAAAAGCCCCAATCAGGATCATAGACTTCAATGCCTGATCCTACCCAAGACACCCCAATAATCACGCATGTGCCTGAAAGTGTTGTCCAAATGCTTCTTAAATTCTGTCAGAGCTTGGTGCTGTGACCATTTCTGTGGAGAGCCAGTTGCAGTGCCCAACCACCCTCTGGGTGAAGAACCTTTCTCTGACTCTAAACCTGCCTTGACTCAGCTTCGTGCCATTCCCTTGAGTCCTGTCACCAGTCACAAGAGTAGCAATACTAAGGTGCCAACACTAGCAGGTGAAACAAGGTTTTGCTGGTCCACCAAGGCTGAAAGAGGGTAGCAAGCCTCATAAGGGAAGCTGACAACAATGGTGGTAAAGGCAATAAGATGTAAAATGGAGGAAAGAGTTAAATGTAGTGAAAATAGTATCAAAAAAGCCTACGGGCTATGGCAAAAAGCAGAAGCTGATGGTGCAAAACTTATTCCAAATAATTAGGCCTGGGTTGCAAATCCTATTCTGGTGCAGTTATATACAGCTTATTAGAAACCACAGTAGACCAAGCAGCTCTGGGTACCTATTGCATTGTCTAGTACAGCTATAATCTGAAAATCATTGTGCTGAGCTTCAGAAATAACATTCGCCCAACCAAAGACATTATTAGGAAATACAAAAAGAGGACTCAAAAATAATGCTGAGTATATTGTAATGCTGTTGCATTTTGGTATGACATGCCCCTAGCTGGAGTACTGTCTCACAGACTTATGTTTTTGGCTCAAAAAGACACCCAGCCTTTTTATAGCCCTAGAGTGCAGCCAATGAGACCTAGGTGACCTGGCTAAAAAAACAAATCAGACAATTCAGTGCCCCCTAGTCTGACATAGCCTCTCACACTCCTTTGTTTGGGGTTGGAAGGTCACAAATTGAGACTCCCATACTATCCACTTTATCACATCTACAAGCCTTAAAGCTCTTTCCAGAAGACCTTAATCACAGTACATTTCAAACATTTATCTAAATACTGCTTTACTTTAATTTAAACTTTTGAATTAAGTCATTTCATAACATTTTGCCTTGAAAAATACATGCTGCAAATTGACACCATTTCCAAGTTTGAAGTAGAAATAATAATGGCAATATCTCTATTTGTCAAGTCAAATCTCTAAATCAGAAAATTTCTATGTTCCCTGTTGAAAATGTAGTGAAGATCCTGTCTGTCTACCAAGCACTCTTGGGAACTCAGAATCCCTCTTTCACATCTGGATCCCTCCAAAAACCTAGGAAAAATTGTCCAAGAGTGCCACCAGAGCTTCCTAATCTGACCTGAGCAGCAGATTTTGCACTGAGCATGAGGTGCTTGAGCAGGGTGTACCCTTACCAACACCACAAGTGAGAAAGTACATTTCCAGGAATAGGATATCCACCATATATGTTGGCAAGCTTTGTCAGGTTTTACCCCTCTCGTTGCAAAAAACTTCTAATGAATAGCTAATCTAAACCAACCATTCATCAGTTTAAAGCCCTTGCCTCTTGTCCTAACACAACAGGCCCTGCTAAAAATTGTCCTTGTCTTTCTTATCAGCCCCGTTCAAGTACTGGAAGGTGCTATCTGTCTCCCCAGAATCTTCTCCAGACAGAACAACCTCAATGCTCTCAGCCTGTCCTTGTAGGAGAGGTGCTCAGTCCCCTGATCATCTTTGTGGCCTCTGGACTCACTGCAACAGGACCATGTCCTTCTTGTGGTGGGTACCCCAGACCTCAGCGCAGTGTTCCAGGTGGGGTCTCACAAGGGCAGAGCAGAATGGGAGAATCACCTCCCTCAACTTGGCTCTGGGTGCAGCCCAGGACACATTTGGCTTTCTAGGCAGCAAGTGCACATTGCAAGTTCATACCCAGCCTCTCACCCACTACTAGCAGCCCCAAGGTGAACCTCCTTAGGGCTGCTCTTGAAACATCCATCCCCATGTCTGCACTGATATGTACAAATGTTCCAGGGTGCCCCCCAACAGGACAACCTTATTTCTTCTGATGTGCTGCAGCCCAGATCAGCTCATGTCTGGCGTTGTGCCTGGCATGGAGCCCTGCACATCTACCAGTATCACACATCCCAGCCCAGCACATGTGTCAGGAGGGTGGTCACTGACACAGCTCAGTGTGGTGATCGTGATGGGAGGGCCTGTGTGTGCCTCCTGTGTCCAGTCAAGGACACCCTGGTGCAGGCTGTGCAATGCACAGTGCAAT
The DNA here is from genome assembly GCA_013397315.1 of Donacobius atricapilla. Classification (NCBI taxonomy): domain Eukaryota; kingdom Metazoa; phylum Chordata; class Aves; order Passeriformes; family Mimidae; genus Donacobius; species Donacobius atricapilla. The sequence goes on along the minus strand of WBMY01002320.1, from coordinate 88,080 downwards.
TCCTTGGTGCCCTGGATGAGCGGTCACCAAGTGGCCTCAGGTGACCCAAACAGGCTGTCTGCAGGCCCCAGAGAGCACTCAGGCACTGTCCTTCACCAAGCATCATCCCTCTGTGAGAGGCTGGGGGGATCCTGCATGGGAAAGTACTAGTGGGACATTTTTCTAACACCTCGAAGAGTGTTAAAAAGCCGCCACATGGCTGTATGCCTTCCTAGGAATGGGACATCACAACCATTCTTCATGTGCATATGGGTTTCCCACAGCAAAACCCACATCTCTCTTCCTCCCAGTAGTGGAGCAGGAATTTTATTTCTGTTTCCTATCAACCTTGGAAAAGGCATCAGGCCACAGCCTCCCTTCGCTTTGAGAGGGGGCTTATAGAAAGCTCAGAACTAGCAGCCCCCAGTAGCAGAGAGGAAACAACACACTGCCAAGAGCAAAAATGAGGAGAAATTTGACAGACTCTCATTTCTACAGTTGCCTCCAGGTGTGGGTGGATGAGCAGAAAGCCACGTGGTGATGTGAATATTTTGCTGTTCTTTCCCCCGTATTAAAGTCATATTCTGTCATCCCAATCCTCAGCTCTTGGGAAAAAACAAGTCTCATTAATTTCATTTTCAGAATATAAAAGAGCAGATAATCACAAAGCAAAACTCATTAGTGAAGTTTAAAAAGGGAGCTAATTTAAGCAGCATTTACTTCTCCACTCTGTGCAACACAGTTCTTAGTTAGTTCAGAATTAGAGGCAAATGAAGAAAATATTTCCAACAGGGAAGTGGAGTTCGCAGCATACGATTAAATTTGCCTGTGGCATTCCAAACCAAAACCTTTTGCTTGATGTATACAGCTTACTGAGGTCTTATCACAGGAATCCCCATGCGTGCCTACACAAAGAATCGCTATGGACCAATATACATAACTACGTAAAAATGCATGTGAGGGGGTTGTGTGGTTTTCCATTTCCTACATCATCTAATCAGAGCTGTGACCCTTGAGGTCAAATCATT
>WBMY01002320.1:50827-87005 GCA_013397315.1 Donacobius atricapilla | reverse complement strand
GGATCTGGCTCCTGCTGTGAAATTCAAAGCCCAGAGCTGGGTGCTAAGCCTCCCTTCATTGAGCACATGCAGAGTTAGACCTCTCAGAAGGGCCATCCAAGAAAGCACGCGTAGAGCGGGAGCCACTTGGAACTGGAAATGTTAATTACAGGAGCGTGGCACGAATTCTTGTACCCTCTCCAGGGCTGCGGCATCCGCCCATGTCAGAGCTCCAAATAGAACCTGACCCTGGCCCCTCCCACCAGCAGGCAGCTCTCATCAGGCTTCTGTTTTCCTTCTAAAACCCAGGCAGGATGCTCAAGCAGTGTTGGCACTCCTGCACATGTCATGCCCTGGAGCTGGTAGCAGGGTACCAGAGGAAGGCACATGGGTGCATGGGCTCCTCCATCAGCAGGGGGACCAACTTCTGCCTCCCAGCAAAGCTGCTGTGCTGCAGGTGTCTTGGATGATGTGAATTGGACTTCCATCGTTTTCCCTGGAAATCCCAGCCTTTATGATGACTCTAGCAACAGGTCTTAGTACTTTGGGTGTGTACAATGAATATGAATGGAGTTTTAGCACTTCACAAGGACTGACTTCCTAAGGCCAGCCATCCCCTGATATTAACCAAGTCTACTGTGAGCTTTCATTTACTCCTGCGGATATCAGATATACCATCCTTTCAAAGAGCTCTCTATCTGTGAGGCAGGTTTCAAGTTTTCACTGCTTGAAATCAAGTGCCCTCTCTCTGAATGTTGTTGCATAAAAGAATAGCATTTATTGATGATTTGGGACAATTCATCCAAATATGTTGTGATCCTTTTCAATCCTCTCTTGCCAGTTGTACAACTTTCCCTTTTGATCACAACACACACACAATAACTGTGCAATAACTGTCACTGTTTTTAAACAAGAATATATTTTATGACACATAACAGAGTTGAGTTACAGCTAACCTGTCATAAGATCTGAGTTAAAAAGAAAGACATATTTTGTAGTGATATTTGATGTTAAACATATGTCCTTAAAATATATCACTTCTTGTGAAGAAATGTTTCTTTTAGCAGTGAAATTAATATTTGTCAACATATATTATAATAATATATAATAAATATTTTATAATAATATTATCTCTGAATCTGAAATAAGTAATAAAAGGACATGGCAATCTTTTTGCAAAATGTGAACTACATGTCCATCAGAATAGATGTCCACAGACATTAATGGTAAAATACTGCTCTCTATTATAACTCTAACATGTATGTATGGTGACATCATATTTCTGGCTTTTACATTTGCTTTGAGCACCTGCACCCAAATTCCCTATTGTGAAATCAGCTAAACTTGATATAACATAACAGATAATTATATTTAGGCTGAGAAGAAAAATACTGAGATTAGGATTACATGGCAGAAAATAAGAACTCCCATTAGACCTGAATAATTAAAAATAAAACTTTTAAAGTCTTAAGGCATGAAAGTGGATTATTGAGAGACCTTTTTTGCATCTGAAAATGCCACTTAAAATTTTTAAGAGTTACTTCACTGGAAAAATATTCTGGGAAGTTAGTGATGATTTACATCCAAAATAAGTTGCATAGAAATGGAATTTAGTAAAATATGTCCCCTGACATGTGGCAGGAGAGAGCACACACCTCTCAACTCTATGCCACTTGCAAGTCAAGAGTCTTACTTCCCAGAGAGAGGTATTGCAACCCCTTGCTATTAAAAAGAAGGAAAGAAAAAAAGCGAAATGAAAACTGAGGCAGAATGTGAAAAAATATATCCTTATTCAATTTGCAACAGCAAACCCAAAAGGAAAATGCTGGCAAGATCCTGGAAACTTGAGAGCACACTGAAAAGACACTGCTGTGACATGGACACAATAACCTTTTAGGCAGAGTAACCACTTAGAGAGTGCTCCCTGCCACCAACATGTGACACTATGGCTAGGGAAACAGATGATGTTTCTGGGAGACAAAGGTTTTCTTTTTTTCCATGAAATGGCATAAAAGTGAAAAGATGTCTTTCCAAACCAAGCTTATGACAATGGGGCAAATGAACCAGTTACAACCAGGTACTTCAGCACCTCTTCCAGAATAGAAGAGCCACTTCTGCCATTGTTCAGTCTCTGCACCANACTTCCCAAAACTTCGTGGTATCACCTCTTTCTCTGGGAGAGAAAAACTCTCAGAGACCAAAAAAGGGTGTAGCCCCGGTGCTACACTTTCCTAGCCGTTTGTATTGTTTTGGTCAAGCACCCATAAATACCCAGCAATTAGTCTCCTAGCGACTTTTTGGGAAAAAATTCTATAGGGGAAAAAAAACCCCAAATCTAACCCCCAACACACCACTATGAAAAATATCCAAGTTCTCTATACTAGGCACTTTCCTGCAAAAGTCCTATGAGTTTAATGCTGTCTGCTACTCATGTCTGCTAGACTTTCCTTATCTGAAGCCCCTCTTTGAGTAAAATGGAATGAAAGAAGGAAGCCAAGATACACACAGGATGTCTCTGTCTGAAAAAGTAGGAGCAGGTAGATAACTTCTATCACATATCCAGGCACTGAGCCAAATTTTCAATGCATGTAAACAAGCATAGCTTCTCTGAAGCTTGTGGAATCCTGCCAGTAGAAAACTTATTTGAGTCTATCATTCTCTTTACCACTGTACCAAACTGATATCCTAGGATGAAACCTGAATTCCTTAAGCCAAAAACAAATTTGAAAAAAAAATCACAGAAAGCAAAGCTATTGAATTCATAAGTATCTGAAATTAGATTCCTGAAACTGTTAAGCTCTCATTGTAACTGTGACGTAATCTATTTAATAAATATTGCATTTACCTCCAGAAGTTTTAGACAAGATAACAGGCAATGTTTCTGTGCACATTACTGTTACCAAAGCTGCAATACTTCTTTCACTCTAGATGAAACTAAATGATTGATTCCTTAAAAATAGGGTTGAATTTCTCAGGACAATACGGCTAATTTGTTAAAATCACTCTTGCATGCTTAAGACTCACTTCAGGTAAGTGAGGACAGATCTTGTGTTGAAGTACATTGACCCTGCATCTTGTTTCCAGAAAATGTAGGCACTTGTGCAACTCAAATATTGTATGACAAATGATCACATTTGCTGACAAAATTACTAAATAGCAAATAGATAAATATATTCATAATAAAAAAGGAAAACCTGTTGCATGACTGTGAGCATACAAACGTATAAACAAAGGAAGAATACAAAACTTATGTATATTAAGTTTTATATGCAAAATATGTTACTACCATAATTTCAAATATTTGGAATTTAAGTCCAGCAGGTCATGAACCTCAGTAAGAAATTCCAGTGTGAGGATTAATGGTATTTAATAATTCACTGTGAATCAAGGTGGGAAAATTGTATTTCTGGCTATATTATTGATAAATTTTTCAGCATTTATGAGAGCTTCCATTAAAATAAACTAAATATTTAATGTCTCAGTCTGAATAGACTTCGAAGAATTGCAGCAGTTGAACTGAAATACATTATATGTTAGGTAAGATTTTGGGTTGTCCAGGACCTAGAATGCTGAACACACCTCATTACCTAATCCATACTTATATAAATTGTTGTCCCTATTGTAAATGTAATAACTTTATTTAAAACAGAGCAAATCAGTGTGGCAAAACACAACTTGTAATGAACTTAAACTATTTTTTTTCCTCTACAAGAATACTGTCTGAGCAACATTCACTAGCATCCCTTTCATCTATCTGATATCTGCCTGTTGAAGGTGCAGAAATAGATACCTGACAGTCTAGCTCACCAAGTCTCCCAGTAACTTCCATTCTGGCATGGGGAAGTTTATATGAGCAAAGGCCTCATGTGTCTTTAGGTTTTGAGTCAGATTTTCAATACATGGCCGAGTGGACTGTGAAATTTTGAGAAATTTGTCATGTTTTTTAGTCCTCTTACAGTACATTATTTTTATTGTTTTCATCATGGCAAGTTTAACACTTTGTGACAATTTGTGGAATTAATGACACTTTAATTTACACCTCCCCAATTTCCTCAGTACAAAATAATGATCACACTCAGGCATAAAGCACAGGAATTTTCTGACTTTCCCTCCAAGCCAGTTTATACCAATTCTCTTTTCTATTAACATTTTTCACAGAAAAAAAAATATTTTCTACTGAAATAAAGATTTATACTGCAGTTTCCCAGAATAATCTTCAAAAAGGAAAAGGTATTTCCTCCCTCACAAATCCCCTCACTCCATGCATACACAACAGTGTGCTCTGGATAGGATGAAGAAAAATTAGAGAGGATATGATTACTTTACTAGAGAAAGCCTACTCTCCTCCTGCGCCAACAAGATATTATAGGTCAAGTCAAGTAAGGTCAAGTGAGTTCTTGTCATATCTAAGATCCCTGATTTATTCTGTCAGCTGTTCACCGTCATGCAGCACGATGGGTTGAGTGTCAATACTGAGATAGTGCAAAGTGACTGGGCAGGTTGATTTAGACTCAGGTGGCTCATGTTCATTTGAAACACGCAGTGAGCCCTGCTGGGTGATTATGGCCATCATGCAGAGTGTGGGATGAACAGTGTATTAGTACACATAATTTATGTGTGGGGCTTTCTTTGCCTTTAAGAGCACAGCTCCTGGGATGGGGAAGTCCCATGGGTTTCTCTGAGTTCTGCTATATCCTAGCAGATGAAGAAATGCTAAAGAAGTAAATGAGGAAGAGCTGGTGCAGTCAAGCCCACCACTTCTCCTCTCAGCAAGTACACCCAAGGGCAGGCAGCAAAACAGAAATACAGCTAGAATCCAAAGCCATGAGTTCCTGTTTGCCAGTTCAGTAGGGTGTCTTACTTCCTGGTTTATCAAGGCTGCATTGCTGAGGGCTAAAGTTCAGCATTTCCATTCAAAAAGCAGACTGTATATGCAGATTGTAGTGGTGGTGTTACACAAATGAATGATGGCATCAAACCTGCAACTGTTTTTTTATACTTTACTTTCATTGGTAGATTTTTAATTTTGGCAATACTATTATTAGAGATTAGGCATATTTGTTTATGCTGATCTTTCTCACTCCTTTATTAATGCACATTTTCTGTGGGCAGAATGTAAAGCAAACAGTTGTTGAAATGGAGCTGATGATTATTGAGACACCCTGAACTTTCTTTAAACCATTAGTTTTTAATAGACTCAGATGTTATGGGCATGGGTTTCAACAGTGCATAAGGGCATCTCTTTGAGTGGCAGCTGCAGGCATTCATCAGATATGGGGCCAGAGGTACCATAGTTAGATACAATAGTTGCATCACTTCAAAATTTCAATTTGTTATAGCATATGAGCATGGGATGTAGACACTTATGTATACATAATGCATTTTTGTGCATTAGATTATGCAAAAACAGAATTTTATACAGAGTTGCAGAGTTCTTCAATAAATGTGGTCACACTATACTGTAAAATACCCATAAGCTAGATTACATAGAAGCCAGGTTAAGAAGAAACCTTGTCTATTGTGGGCAGAGCTATAACTCAGATGAATTTATTGACAGAACTTCATTGACACCTGTGTATGCAACATTACTCACTGTGAAAATGTTAAGAGGCAGGGTTTAAACAACAGCAGTATGAAACAATCAACTTCTGTCAGTCACATGCCACACTTTTTTCTTAATGACTCTGGTCTGGAGTAATCCATAGCCCGTTTCCACTTCCCACAGTGAACAGTTCGTGGCCTTTTGTGGGAGCTGTGACAGACCATGAGGCTGGGCTGATGCTTTGATAAACACACGAAACAGCATCTATTCTGTGGCCCAAGGGGAAGGGCAAGGACATTAAAATAACAGGAAACAGTATGAAAAAATACTTCTCTTTGTAGATTTTGGTACCATTGGAGCCAAAGGAGCTGAATACTGTCAGCTAAAGCAGATAGGACTCCACAGTTGTGCTGTGCCTTTGAGCTCTGCAAGTATTTCCACTAATTTCTCTTCAAAGGACTCAATTTCATTTTAAATTTCTGGTTTGGGAAAGAATTTACAGTTTCCATTTCTATATACTTCCTGAGATCTCCCATAATTCATTCTTTACTGATATCAAACCCATGAAAAAACAGTGGAAATCCCTGTTTTCAGACCTGCTTTTATTGGTGTAGGATTCTAAACAACAGAACACTCAAGCACACACATAACTTCAAGCGAGTGAGTAATCCCAGCACTTTGGGCTACATCACTGAAGTGAGAGGAAGTCTTGCCATTGAATTTTATAGGAGCATTATTGGACTGTAAGTGCTTTGCTGGTTCAAGGCCAATATTTTCTCAGACTTCAGAGGAAGCCAGATTGGGCCCAAACTCTACACAGCTTCTCCTATAAAGACAAAAATAAAAACAAATTATACTAAGCAACAGGAATGCACATAGCATAAAGGAAAGGAGAGTTGAACACAAGACAAGCCAAGGAAGCATTACTCATTGTATAGGAGAGAGTGGTGATAGGTTGTTTGGTTCACAGTATCCTTCCCTCCCAGTTTTGCAGACAGAGAGTTTATCCATTTAGCAAATAAGCATCTGTCTGACTGAGATCCAGAGAGCCTGCCACAGAGTTGGGGATGTACCTTACTCCAGCAGAAGACTATACTGCACTGGTTAGAGAGCAAGCTGTGCAAAATACTGTACGCACTGATCATCTGTTTCATACACCTATGGCAGGAGTGAGCAGCACAGGTGCCAGCTACAGGCAGAGCAGACAACTGACTGCGGACTCTGGCAGAACAAGAACGGCCCTTTTGCACTTTCAGTTTGTACCTGCTGATCTGAGAGGAGAGGAGCAGCCACTGCCCTGTAGTGGGGCTCTCTCCTCACAGCCAGCACCCTCACATCACTGCCATAGCCATCCAAACCAGAGTCCAGAAACATCCACATCTGCCACTGGTGGGAACAGCCTTTCTGAAGCAGCAGCTCTGAGCCAGTCATGCTCTAACACCTCTACAACATCATTTCAAGGAAGTCACTGATTCCTTATTACAGCACTATTTGGCTCAGTATAGCTCTATTCAAACTGTGTTGGTGCTATGACACTCCCTTTGCATTAAGAAATTTTTCCCGTATTAGGAATTGTGGAGACACCCATTTTATTCAACATTTTTATCATTTATGTGCACTTAGAGCCTGAGATATTACATGGATGACCCACTGTATGTTTTAATGTGGCATTCACCACATGGACATATAACCATGGCCAGTGATCACATGGCTTCTCTAAACCAGCTGAATCCTGCAAGAACACAGTCTCTCAGGTCAAACACTTGAATTTGGAACAAAGTAATTTCGGGAGCAGAGGGAGGGTTGGTGGTTGTGAGGGGGGAGTGAGGGGCTTTTTCCCCTCTTCTGGCTGCCATTAGACAATGCCTCCTTAAGAGGCAGATATGCTCTTCAGTTCTGATTCCGTTATTCTTCTAAGAATAATTCTGTGACAAGTGCTGTTACTCCCATTGAAGTCAATGTGATTATTTTGTGGGTAAGATTTATTCTTCTAAAGCCACAAAACCTAGCCTCTTGGTTTTCTGCTATATTTTCTTCAGTGGGAGAGCATTTATTTACTCCTCTCATTCCATTCAACCACACAATTAGTCAACTCTTTCAGGCATGTGTATCTTTTTATGAAATGGAAACCAACTACCAAATGCTGTGTTGTTTCAAGCCAACTGAAATCTATGCTCCACAGACCACATGAACAACTCAGCTCCATTAAAGGCACATACCTTGAATTGCTAATCAGGTCTGGTTAGACCAGAGCATTTTAAATGACAATGTCATATGCAACTTCTGAGTGAGCAAGAAGCTATGCCACTGTGATGTCTCTTGAAATAAGTGCTACTGTTTTCCCTAGGCACTTCATGACCTTGTGTGTTGATCTCAGTCCATTTTCCAGGACTGTAAATAAGAGCACTTGGAAAAGCTTTTCTGTTCATGCTTTTGTAGTTATGTGGGAGAACTCCTGAATGGAAGCATGGCATCCATCAGGCAAGCATAGCAGGTGGCACAGGACAGACTGCATTAGGCAGATCCTACAGCTTGGACTTGACAGAATTTTATTATGGCAACAACTGAGTATATATTTATCAAAAAAAAATTAAATAGAAAAAAGTCATTCCCTTGCACAGCAGTAAGCTGACAAGCTTCCAGTTGGCAGTTGTACTGTTGACAACACAAAGAAGTGACTTGCTGGAGTCACCAAACTTCTGAGAATCTGCAATTACTTTTATCATATTATATCATATATGTTATCATCTTATTATTATAAGGAACTTTGTTTGGGTTCCTGTATAGCCCCAGGAGAACTCTTATTTGGTCAAAATAATTAAGCTTCATTTATAATATTGTAATTGTTATAAAAGTTACTTTCTCCCCTTTTTCACATTCAGAGGTGGTGATATTTTCTACTTTCTCTGTTAATCTCTTTGTATTATTCTGTTCAGGGCTGTCCAAACTGAATGATTAAACAGCAAGTAAGAGTACAAATTGGCTTTTATATTGCCTATTCTAGAACGCATAGGAAAAATGTTGCCAGCAAAGCATCTGGGTGCTGATATGAACTAACTCTAACCCTAAAGTCAGAAAAGAAGCCTCAGGAAACTCAGGAAACCACAGCCATTCTACCACTTTCCACAAGGAAAAGAAAACCTCAAGATGGAAAATGACATCTGCAGGATAACATATGTGCTAAACATGCTGCCAAAATGAGGAAGTGCTAAGTCCTCAACACCTGTACTTACCAAACACACTAATGCAATTATAGTGAGTGCCTCAGTATTTTAAAAGAAAAACCTCTAGTCTCCCATTTCCTGGTATCACCTTTAGTAACTACAGACACATAGAAAAGAGTTAAAAATAGAAGCAGAAATAAGTAAGTGGGAGAGAGTCGTGGTTATTGGCAGTTTCTGCTGCTTCCTTCCTGCAGTCTTTATAGATTACATCACATCACCTGCACATTGTTCCCTCTATGTTCAACTATAGATAAATACCTGCACTTGCAAGGCCAGACACTGGCACAAGCTGCCTGGCAGCTCCCACCCAATATTTGAGAGGACAAATGAAACACAGGAAATGGGCCCATTTCAATGGCCCCATTTCCAACTGTGATAGTCTATTACTAGATTTTCAAACAAATACCTTCTACTTTTAGCTTGTTTATGCTTGCACTTAAAGCCAGCTGCCTGAAAGAAATCACAAAGATACCTCATTGTTGTCTTTCAAATTTCTCCTTAAAATTTACTTTGCTACTGATGTTAACCAAGAGCTGTCAACAGCAAAGTGCTGAGATTGCGGCTTAGCTTCACTCTTCGGGTGCAGCCAGATTTTATCCCCTGTTCTTTTACACTACATCTCTTCAGAGAGGAGGGCTTACTCGGATGATCAGTAGAACTGAAAAATGAGGATAGCTTTTCCTTCCACAATATCGATTTCCCTTCATACAGTATTCAAGGGTTTAATTAAACAGATTGTGGCCTGTCAATGGCTTTTATGATCACAGAAATCTCCCTGACTACCCGAGCCCTTACAAAAGGGAGGAAACTTCTCATTCAGGAATAAGAGGAATAAGACTAAAAACTCACAGCTTTTTGACCTGCTAAATAGAGTACCAAAAAGTAGATGTACTAAACTATCAAGTCTTCATATAACAAAAAGTTCATTTGATTTAATGCAAGAACACGACTCCTTCTTATAAAAAAAAGTGCAAAAATATCAGAGGTTTTACCAGTAATTACTCATTCCCTGAAGCTGAAGAAGAGAACCTGTGCCAGAAGGAAGAACAGAAATTACAGAGATAAGCCAGAAAAAGTCTGGGGAAAAAAATGCAAAGGAAGTGGTAAAGAAAGAGTTTTCAAAAGGATCCTTACACACTTCCCTGTAAACATCTTCCTCTTTGTTAAAGTCCTTACTGGCTAAAAATTGATCCCAGCCCTGTAGTCGCGCATGGAAAGATGATGAAGAATTACAAGACAAAAAATTCAGTGAAGAGAATGCAGAATTTCAAGTAGGACTCAGTCTAAATAGAAACTTTTTCCTCTGAATTTCTAGTCTGCTAGGTTTAAAATTTTATTATCCCATGGCGTTACTAACACCTCAGAAATGTGGCGTTTTATGCCATACTTAGTAAGAGGGCTGGAAGAAGGAGACTGCCAGTAACAGCACTGGAGAAAGCACGTGTCTTTTTTCAAAACATCTGGTGTTTGGAGTTTGTGTAGGACCCCCAGCCAAAGTCACTTGTGGCCCTGAGATCTTGTCCATCCATCAATGCCATTAGGTTTCTGATCTTTTTGGGGAAGAGAGACTGACAGTCATTTTTAATCCCTACTGAAGACATGTTTTCCTATGCAGTCTTTTGAGCTGTCAAACCCTGAGCCAGACCTTTCTATAGCAACAAAGAACAGTAGGAGTCATGCCTTCTGGAAGCTTGGAAGGGCAGGAAGAGAGATATGCCAGTGTCTCTCTATTTATACCTTTAAAGCCTATGAGGAGACTGGCGGGGCATGAGGACCATGGCCAGCTAGGAATTCCTTGCAAAGCTAGTATTGCTAGCAACTCTGGACCTAGATTTCTCTGTCTAAGCTAACTGCTACTCTGGAAGTTACAACTTGTGTGTTTTGCCAATATTTTAAGATAGATTAATTAAGATATATGGGAAGCTAAGGGATCGTGTGTTTTGTTAATCAATACAGACCACATGGTGTTTTCAATGGCTTAGTTAAGCAACACAAAATAATCCAATAATTGTGCAGTTTAAAAAATTCCACTGTTCCAGCCTGAAAATTCCATGGAAACCCATGGAAGAGGCTACCAAAATTGCCCACAGAAATGGACAACTAAAGGATGACCAGCTGTGTGTAATAAAGGCATGTATTTTATACTAACAAGACCAATTTATTATACAAGGGAAAATATTTATTTGATCTAGATCTGCATAACATCTGATAAATATTTCTTAGTACATCAAGTTTTTCCCAAATGAGTCAATGTCAAGTGTTATTAATGTGCCTAAATACCATTTAAAAATCAGATTTGTTTTTGGAAGTCAAGAAGGAAAGAAAAAAAAAAAAAACAAAACCCAAGAACAATCTTTACTAAAGAGAACAATAACCTGTTTAAAGAGTGGCTCGAGATCCAAGAAAATGAAACTATATTTAATGACAAGGCAAATCTGCTGGCATTTTATTGAGATGAAGCAAAATTTGCATCTATACCTTCCAAAAATGTGAGTATCTATTGGTAGGTCACTAGAAAAACTGAAAAGTTGTTGGGTTTTTGTTTTTTTTTTTACTTTTAGGGCATCTCTTAATTTTTCCCATGGGAAAATACATCCTTTAAAATTCTGAGATATTTTCAGCAGGTTATTTAATTTATAATTCTCCTCTTTAATGCAGCCCAAAGCATTTAAACCTAATTTTGCAATGTCCCATTTCTGGGAGCTTGACTCGAAGAGCTCTGCAGCACCTCAGAACCACTGTATCTCCACACTGCAAAATAGTTTTGGATCTACACACATCCCTTCATCCTAGGCTGCCCTCTGGAGAAAGACAAGGCAGGGGAAGGTTAAGTCAAAGCTGGGTTTATGCCTTTGTATTGATAAATTTCAGAGAACTTTGAATTAAACCCTCAACTGAAATATATTTCTGATTATTTGTTACTAACTTACATTCTTCCTTCATATGCTCATGTTTTAGATATTCTCTGCCAAAAACTCAATATCTCTGATCTGTTTATTCATGAAGTTCATTTTAGCTTTCATTTTTCAAATCTGGTTGAGGGCTGCAGAGTTTTTCCTAGCAAAAAAAAAATGCAAAAAACCCAAACAAACAAACAGAAAAAAAAAAAAAACAAACCACCAAAACAAAAAAAACCACTCCCCGAAACTATCTCACTAAAGAAGACCTAGAAAATTTGCCAATAGATGAGTATGTTGGCCCCATGAGCAGCCATTATCCTCATGAACAGTTCTTGAAGTTTGGTCCTACCCATCATGTTTCATGCTCAGCCTTTAACAAGTCTAGAACTATTTGCTGTAAATGCAAGAGTAATAGCACAGCAGTAGACAGATGGAGGCATGATCTACTCCTTATGAGAGGTCTCATTCCAGTCCATAATTGTTAGCAGAAATAATAAATACAAAGCTATTTATTACACAACACAGCATTTTGTCAACCTAAATCTTTTTCTTTCTTTTTTTTTTTTCCTGCTTCATCTTAATTAGTACCTGGCCTTTACCATCTGCTGAAGAGAGATATGATAGCAAACACCAGATTATCTTCACAAGTATCTGATATAGTTAGATAACTGCTTCATGTCAGAATTGCCTAAAATGCTTTTCTCTGAAGGAAATGAGAAATCATAGCTCTCATTTTTCAGTACACTTTCCAAGGCAATGGTTTCCAAACTGTTTTGGACCTTGCCTCACTGTTAACTCTCAGCCTTACTTACACGCCATCAATCGCCATTACTGTCAAACATTCAGCCTAACTCCCAGGAGAGTGTGGCTCAGGGTGCCAGCTATACTCCATGCCCTCACAGGCCACCAGCTGGGACAACCTCCCACAAATCTGCTAAGAAACAAGTTTATATGCGTAGGCCACAGCCAGAATCAGGCCTCCCCTCACCACTTAAGAGGAAGATCTGAGGCACAAGAAAATTTCTGTCTACCCTTGAGTCCCAAATGAAGACAAGGAAAAAATGACAACCCCGTGTTCAGATGAGCTCAATGATACTTTCTCTTTTCATGCCAAAAGATTAATGACAAAAAGATTTTGTTTCTGCAGAGCACAGTACAGAAATCACAGAATCATAGAATCATCAAGGTTGGAAAAGCCCTCTAATATTATTAAGTGAACCATTAACTTATCAGTGCCAGGTCCACCACTCAACTGTCCCCCAACTAGAAATTTTTTGAACACTTCTGGGAATGGTGATTCCACTGGCCTGTTCTCATGTTGACCACTCTTTCAGTGAAGAAATTTTTCCTAACCTCTAATCTAAACCTCCCACAGAACAGCTTGAGACCATTTTCTCTTGGCCTGCCCATTCTTATCTGGAAGGAGTGACCAACCCCCACCTCACTACACCCTCCTTTCAGAGAGTAGTGAAGTGATCAGGTGTCTCCTGAGCCTTCTCTTCTCCAGGTAAAACGTCCCCAGCTCCCTCAGCTGCTCCTCACCAGACCGTCTCCAGACCCTTCCCCAGCTCTATTGCCCTTCTTTGGACTCATTCCAGCCCCTCAGTGTCTTTCTTGCAGTAAGGGACCCAGCACTGGACAGGGCTCAAGGTGTGGTCTCACCAGTGCTGAGTACAGAGGGACAATCACTGCCCTGGTCCTGCTGGCCACACTCTTGCTGATACAAGCCAGGTGTCATCGGCTCTCTTGGCCACCTGGGCATATGGTGGCTCATGCTAAACCACCATCAACCAGCACTCCCAGGTCCTTTTCCAACAGGCTGCTTTCCAACTGCTGTGCTCCAAGCCTTTAGCATTGCATGGAGTTGTGTGTCACAACAAGCAAAAGTTGAGAAATTGAAAGCCTCTGGTAGGAGGAGTCTACCAAGGCAGCCAACACAAGTGTTGAGCTGTACAGAAGGCACATAAAGGGTAAATGTTTATATACCTTTCTCATATCTCTCTGCATGCTTGCAAAGCTCATGCAGAATATGTACTTCTTTTAACCAGAAGGAAGTTTCTAAAGATGCTGGTTTGTCCCAGACACCCATCCACTTTGATGAAGTATCATCCCCATCCCAGCACTGGCCCTAACTAGCCTGTGAGGCTGTCTCTCACTCCTCCACACTCTCCTTGTAGGACTGCTCTTTCACTTTATGAGCCAGTGCCAGCAGCTCCAAGGAGCTGAACAAGGCATTTGACTCCCTTGATTCAGTGACCATGAATTTCCTCAAACACTGGACTTGACCCTCCTGTCACTGAAGTCCAGGGTTTTGTGTTCGAATTCCTTGAAAACAACACTGAAGTCTGCTCAAGAGTCTCAAACCCTCCTGACCGGACTGGTGGAAAGATGAAAGGTTTGCATTATGTGCCCGCTTTATGGCTAAAACTCCAAATTTGTTTCTACCAAGCTTTCCCTAACAGGTCAATGTCAAAACTCAAGAATTATGTATATACTCAAAGAGAGGAGACACAGGGAGTTTCTTTACAGCTGACTGACTGAGGATTTTGACTTTCTGGCCTACAGTCAACAGAGTATCTACCCATCCTTGTGAAGCTGTAAGTGTGTCATCAGGATACCACATGCTTTGATAATTACTCTAGTGGGTATTAAAGTTAATCCTGGGCTGTATAGATCACTTACAAAACACAATAACCGAACCAGAAATCCTAATGCGAGACAGTAATGAAATCAACATCTCAAAGTGCCAGCACGTCTCTGACACGTCCGGCATAAATTGGAACCCAAAATTCCTGCCTGGAGCAGCCCGTCAGGAATCCAACTGTTCTGTGATTATGAAATCTGAGGCACGGCAGAGCAGCTTATGTCAGATCCACTGCGTACCCGTAAGCGTTAAACCAAGACTTGTGAATATAACCCATGCCTTTCCAGGATTGTGAGAACGGTCATAAGCAACTGATGAAATTTCAGACTGAAATAGCTAATGCATCAATCAGTGGACCCAGCTCTTCTTCCTTTAAAGACCAGACACCCATCCTAGATGCACTGATCCTACTTAGTTATAGTTCCAGCATGAAATCTCCTGTTCTGCAGAAAGCCTAGAGAAAAAAACATTTTTGGCTTTCTGAAACTTTTCTCAAGGGAGACACAAAGCTAAAGCCACCTCTACAAGGATGGTGGAAAGGAAATTATATCCATCCTTCTCACCCTACTGCTCTCCTTCGCTATGTCCCTGCAGCAGCTGACACACTATTGTGTTCTCACTCACAATAACTTCTCACTATATTTCCCTGTACTACTGGTGAAAGTCCCAAGTGAACTAAATAATTGTTCTCTGTTTAGTCCTCAGTCAATTTAGTATTCAGTGAACTAAATAATAATAGCAAACAGCATGTCCCTTTAACACCTCCCTTGGATGAGTATTTTCTCTATTTTCCCTACATCTCTGTATTATATTACATTGGATAATATACTCAGTACAGAAGCTGGATTCTAACACTGGGTAACAGAAGGCATCAAGTACCAATACTAAAAATGACCACTTACTGTCACCACAGCTGTCTAAGACAACACTAGCTTAAAAGTGAAGAACTGTAATAACTAGATAACAACACAGGAAGGTAATTTCATGCATCCTGAGTCATCCGCAGACATGTAATTATCATCTTTGCTTCAAGATTTCCAAGCAGCTGCCTGTGCTGCGCTGGATTCACCGTGGGCTCTGAGAACAGTATTCAGTAATAATCCTTTCTGTATCCCTGGTTAGGTGCAAGAACCTTCCCTTAATTTCAGATGAAAACTTCAGCTTTTAAGTGACAAACAGTCAAAAGCCCAAAGTAGCACAAGATGTTTGGAGGATATCAGTTCTATCTATGTTTAAATAGGCTCAAATAAGCTCCACGGTCTTGCCCCCTGTCTTTGAGGCATTCTTTTTGCCTAAGTCCAGGACATATAAAAGGCTATGAGTTGAGGGTAGGTAGGAAAAATTTCCTCAAAGACCAGAAGTAGAATACTGGGTACCTCAATACTCCCTACTCCACATATATGGCTTTTTCTCTGGTCTTATTCTCCCCATAATTAAACACAAAGAAAATCCACACATTAAAAAATACATTTCCTTGCTAAAATAAGATATTTTACAGGAAGAATGTCTCTTCAAGCAAAGAATAAAGAAAACATAAAAGAATCTGAGTTCAGACAAATTATGAAAGTCATAGAGTAACACAAGATAGAACAGAGTTCACCTAACCATAAGCTCTCTTAGAACCAAAGGAGGCAAAGGTCAAGTCCAAGCCCAGACTGTGGAGAAGGTGAGGATACGGAGTAGACACAGCTGGGATAGCTGAAGATGCAGTGGCCTTTAGGAGAAGATATACATCATCCCCCTGGTGCAGCCTGTTCCTGTAGGAACTAGTAAGGAATTACAGTTTCCTCCCTAGATTAAATACAATGGGTTCTCATGTACATCCACCCTTACCTAGCAACGAAAAGATGTGTCCTTTCAAAAGTGATCCATTCAATATGCTCCCAGAGAGGCAGACCCCTGTTCTTGGTATCACAAAAGAAGTGTGATTCCCAATTTCATATATGACTCCAAGAATTTAGAGGACTTGGAGTTTTATTTCTTCTATTGCATATGCAAACAGGGGTTGCAAAAGGCTTAAAATTTTCTGTTTGGTTAAGCCTAAGAGTCTTTTAAACCCCATTCCCTGACAGTGTTATTTCCACTACCTTTAATAATTTTAATCAGGCTGATTATCCTATTCTTCAGATTTGAAGGGGAGGTAATTCTCAGTGATCTCTGAGTTTCAGTGCCACTAAGACTAAATAGTTAATATTAATCTAAATATGCCCTAAAACCCAGTCAAACTAAGGTTAAAACCACAGCAAATAGACAAATTGGCAGGAACATTGGAATTAAATGGCTATTTTGGTTAAAACGTCAAACTGTGAGGACAGGAAATAAATCTTCATAAATCCTTAAACAGGAAGTTAAAAGAGGTAGTTATGTAAGTAGTTACAAATCATATGAGCAAATTTTTGCCTGCAGCAATAAAATCAAATTTCAGTTGGATATACATTTTAGTGTTGAAGCAAATTACTGTTTATGTCTAGATCACAATCTCAAGGCTAGCAAAGGCTTCCTCCCCACATTTCTGTTGCATGAAGACTAATCTGTTTCCTTCTGTCTCCCCACAGAAATTATAGACTTCAAGTCAATCTTTGAGAGAAATGTTTAGCAGTTTGCTCTCCTAGATGTACGTGTATGTATATATACATATTTGTGTGTGTGTATGTGTATATATATACGTAAAGTAACTTAATTTCTCTGTAACTTGCCACAAAATGGAACATGAAAATTTCAATCTGAAATACAGCCTGTAGAAAATAAAGAGATTAACCTTGCTCCTCATGCAAGATTAAAGCAGGAATTTGTAGGCACAGGGCAGCATCAAGCCAGTTAGCTTTATTTGCCTTCTGAAGAAAATACAGTGCCCTAAATATCAGGTCGTCAGCCTAGTCTTTGCCCACAACTGTCCTCTCTATAGTATCTCTGCTGGAGGCTCCTGGAAGTGTGAAATATGCCTTGGATTTGGACAAGAACTGTACAATCCAGGCAGTTTCCTATAAACTGCTGAGCTGGAAGTTACCCTAAAATAGTACATATGATTACAGTAAATACAGTCAAAGCAATAGAAAGGAATTTGTGAAGCCGTTTCTGAATCCTCCCCTCTGGAACAGGTGATCAGCGCGTACCTTTGCTATTATTAACACTTGGTAGAATTTCTAAAAATGCATAAACCACAATTCTCTGGGCAACCACATTTACACATCCACTTTCTCTGGGCAACCTCTACCAGCCTCACTACAAAAAAATTTCTTCCATATGTCCACTCTAAATCTATCCTCTTCCAGTTTAAAACCATCAGACCTTGTGCTGTCACTTCAGGCCCTGATAAAAAGCCTATCTTTCTTATATGCCTTTGGTGTTGGTGGAAGAGCCTCTCAGCCTGTCCCCTTTTGCCCTTGTCAGTATAGCCCTTAGATTACTTTGAGGAAATGATTATTCCCCTTCTAGCTACAACTGTTCTCCTACGTAGATAGGACTACATTTATCCCATCCCGCTCACGCACCACCCCAAAAGTCATCCAAACTCTGATTCATATCCTTTACCAGAGGGTACTTTAAAAATTCCTGGCCATGATTGCCATGGGAAGACTGTTTGCCTTCAGCTCACAAAAAAGGTTTGTTACCCTGTGTATTTTTACATGGTATGCCTGCTTGACTTTCAGAAATAATAGCAATAATTCACTTGGAGGCTGCTTCACAGGAAAATAATTTTGCAAAAATAAGTACCAAGTGGAAAATAGATTGTAAAGTTGGTTGGCTGGTTCCTCAGTCACCTATGGATCCATTAAAAGGTGCACATAATTGTTATGGTCATACATGTAGCAGTGAGGTTCTGTATCAGTCCAGCATAGCCAGCTGCATCCACGTGTTCTATCACGTGTCAAATCAGAGTGCAAATTTGTCTTTCTCAAGGCTAAATAGACAGTGTTCTGAGTCACTGGTGACTGGGACCTCTTTCTCCAGCTTATTGTAAAGTGGCAAGCTGTAAAGATACAGCAAGATTTGCCCACTTCAATTGAGCCACTCTCCACACGCACACACTTCAATGGGCAACCATGATCTTTAGAGGGATTTTTTAGTAGGCCTGGAACATTATTACTGTATGCAGATTATTTCATAAAAGTGAAATCACAATTAAAAGTACAGTCACTCGTTCTCCTTCTCCAGCTCTTGCTCCATTCAGTTCAGTTTTGCGTACAGCAGGAAGTGATTCAGAAAATAATGATTTTCTGTGGTAACAGGATCTGGAAGAGCATCAATGAAATTACACCACATCAATGAATGCTCATTTACAACCTCCCCAAAGCAGATGCAAGCAGAGGGAAGGATGCTGTGGAAGACTTCCTGGTAAAGGACTTCACAGGAAAGCAGTAGCATTGATCCCATAGTCTGAAGCCATCTACTCTGCACAATTTTTGCTTAACCCTCTTTATTTTATGAGGGAGAGAAGACACACAGCCATCCTTTCAGTAAGCCAGGGAGAGGCTCTTGCTTACCCCTACAAGAAGGATAAAGCTTTGTAGCATGAGAAACACTGCTTCAGTTACATCCTTCTGCATAAATTAAAAGAAAAATGTTATGCAAATACATCCTACACTACCACAGATATAACCAAAATATAACTCACTATTGGAAGATATAATTTTATGTCTTGTACTCAACATATATTAGAACATACAGTTCTGCATATTTTTATAATTTTCTTGATTCACAGATACGAAGCAAACTTCAGAAATGTTATTTTTAGGGGGCAGAGAAACAGACAGACTATTTCATGTTGATCTGTAGAAGACAAAAAACTCTCATGGCTTTTTGAGTAATTATCAAAGTAATTCTCTGCTCTAAGTCCACAGTTAAGAGTTCAGGGACAGAACTGCAGTTAACAGTGACTTCCCAGTAACTGAGGTGACTTACACTGCTTATACAGGGAGAAGGACTTATATCTCCTTGTGTTTAGATATAAGGAAGGATACAGGCTCTGGCAGTTCTTTGTATTCATCCAGTCCTAAGATCTGACACAACAGTCAGCAGCTAGACCAGATGAGATAAAAAAAATCTTCAAGAGTGCCACACATGCATGCACTGGGTGCCCAGACAGGGATACCACTAGAAAATTACTTTTTCAGCTCATACAGGTCTTATGTCTGTATTTGCTTTCCAAGCCACTCTTGGCTGCAATCTTAAATAATTTGCTTATGTCACTGTAGATTTTCATGGAGTTGTCTTTTTTCCTAACAGCTCTTTTTTCTCATTAGCCTTGTTCATTATCTAACATCTATCTCTTCTTTTTCTTCCTGATTTGGCTGATGTGGTTATTACTAGAAAACTTCTTCATTCCTAACAGGAATTTGAACAATTGTCCACATTATTTACTTTGGGAATTCCAGTAGTCCAAAAATAAAAGGGTCAGATTCTGATACTGGCTAAGCTTATGTAAGCCTGGAATAACTCCACTGATTTGAGGAGAATTTGACTGGATTTACATTGGTATGAATAAGATCAAAATCTGGCTCAGAGTTTCTGTTTCTTCAGTCACATTAGAATTTGACTAAAACTGGAGACAGGGTTTTTCACAGAGGCTGGCACTTGGTCTTTTCCAGCTATGGAACATTAGCTGTCTCTCCCAGGAAACTTCTGTTGATTGAAGAAATTTAAACCTTCAGCCTAAATTCCAATTCATAAGTTAAAGCTGCTACTAAAGTGTTGCTAATAATTTTTTTGTAATTTAATAATCAGCAGGCTACTACTGGTTTGGTCTCCAAATCTCTTTTGTAACAGCTATACACTGGCTGTAAGTTTTGCAGAATCCTTTTCTTTGAGGATCACTTGCAAACACCTAAGGGGCGTTTATATCCCAAGGAATATAAACTGGCTTTGCTGTAAATAAGAACTGGGCACTTTACATGTAGCATTTCTTTTGCTGTTTATTGTCAGCAATTCTCTGCAGCACATTGATTTCATCTTCTGAATGAACTGCATGCAGTTGTTTGGCTTCTGCTGATGAGACTTTTGTCCTCTGTTAACTCTGCCTGTCTCAGGGCATAATGCTCTGGCAGTAGCACCAGGGTGTGCATCACCAGCCTTGCCTTGTAGTTCTCATCACACACAATTTCCCTCAGGGCAGCAGCAATTTTCCTGCAGTGCTGGCCGCGGACATCAAGGGCTTTCACACTGTGGGATCACAATCTATAGCAGACTCCAACACTGCACAATTGAATGCCACTGAAGCCACTGGAGCACCACTGTAGGTCAGCAGAGTTTGGGTAGCAGCTCATTCATCCTGTTGCATTATGTAAGGCATGGTGGCTGCCCATTACTCTTGCATTGGGCAACAGTCTCTATAAGAAAATTATTTTTCTCCCTGATGATTTATTCAAAGCACTTTGAAACCAGGGAAAAAACAATGACAGCCTGCATTTTTATTTTAGCTGACTGGCACACCCATCTTCAGAGTTTTAAATCAAGAAACTTACTGTAGCTGAAACTATCTAAACTGAGATCCATCAACAGGGTAATATCATTTTTAGCTTGCTGCCTGAGGGCACACAACTGACATTTTGTCTATATAAAGTATTGGCGTTCCTCATATGTCAGAGTTTAAACCACAGAAAGAATCTTCTGGCAGATTCTAACAGACTTTCCCAGAGGCAGCTGAAACAGTCTATTATCTGTGCGTGCCTGTGTTGACTAAAAGTTACACATAGCCTGCACTCCACTATCCAGCGAGCAAGACACAATGCCAGCCTTATCCCTGCAGCATTTCAGAACAGGAGCATCAGGACTGCTTTCCCACATCCATCACAGGAAGAGCTGCCCTCTGCCAAACCCAGCAGGAGCTGCACAGGGAACACCCCATACCCTCACCACAGCTCTGGAAGTTCATCACACTGCTCCAGCCACTTGACAAGAGGAATTAGGACTGCATGGAGATGGGAGAACACCACAACAGGTCACCTACCTAATTATTTTAAAATGTTAGGGACTAATGAAGGGCAGGAAGTCCATGAAGCAGCTTGTGCTGAAAGGACAAAGATGTACGTTCCTAACATCTTACACTTGATTTTTTTTATCATTCAAAGATAGCCCAAGGCCTAGGAGGAGTGGAATTTTTCATCTATACTGGTTTGTTAGGGCTGCTTGAATGAGCTCTTTTCAGACTTTAGTGCTTGTTCTTCAAACATTCACTTTCTTACTTGTAAGGCTAGGGCGCAAATAATAAAAGCTATGCTCTACTCTCACCAGGGAGAGCAGTATTTATCCTTGCACTAGTTTTTATTGAAAGAACTTAAGTGTCTGTTTGCACTAGTTAGTTCTTTGATTTTAATTATGAGAAAATGAGTCAATGTAATGGGTAATTTTGGCTCTTCCTTTTCAGAACCCCATGAGAATAAAATGAGCAGAAAGGCTTAATTAAACAGATGCTTTCTCCCCAAGTCAAAACATCAACACTTTAGAAAAAATGGATCTGTGTTATTAAGACCAGAGTTTCATTTGTTTTTGTGTACAACATTTTAAGTCATACCAGAGCTCTAGCTACTGTTCTTCTGCCATTAAAAACAAACAACAAAACAATCTTACAGTTACCTTGAATTTAATTTAGATACATAATAAATTTTATTTTTATTTTCAGTGAGGTTTATTGCCAAGAAAGCTTTGCCATCATTTAGTCCCTGGCTCATGGTCACAATCAGCCCCTGCAGGTAAAGCAGTTAAGAATGTGGAAAGCTTAGCCATAACCAATGGCAGAAGAATAATGCTTGTTTGTGCTTTGCTCCATTTTTTTTAATAGTCAACAGATTCATGCTTCTTAGTAGGTATCTTGTTTCAAGTTTTACACAAAATTGGCACTGAGAAATTTCTATTTTACCAGCCAGTTTTCCATATTCTGGTCAAACACCACAGGAGGGTGTGGTACCTTTTTCTATAGGTGTATATTCTCACATGCGATAGTTTAGATGCACAGCATTTTTCCCATTGTTCAAAGCTATGGTCCTGTTTCTGCCTGTTCCAGTATTACATAGCGGCTGCCCTTCCTCCGCAAACATTAAGTTCATCTTGAGGGTAGGCTCAAGTGGTTGACCTATAACAAAGTAAACACATGTAGCTCAATCAGATGAGCTCAACGCATGCTTGTGTGAGGTTGCTTGACAGCCTGGTGTCTGTGAAACAAAATGTGTAGCTGCAGCAGCGCAAGCTGCTCCAGAGGGGAATAGTTTACATAAAGGCAAAGCAGAATTTAGATTAATATCCTCTGCTAGTGATGTTGCAACCTTGTCCGGGACCACTCACCTCGCAGAGCTTTGTTTCACAGCCCCCAGGGTGGTGAAAACCACACTACCTGCTCACTTGACCACTCCTGCCTTGCCCATCTTCCTCTTTAGGAACTATCCTGGGCTATTTTCTGCTCTAGCCAGGTTCCCAGCACTAAGGTTGGGCACATAAGAGAGGGAAGAAATAAAAGTTCTAGAGGCTGTCCACAGCATCATCCCTTACTCCCACAGTAACGGGGACGACATCTCCCAGGGTCTAGTAGGAAATATTCAAGTGTAGTTTTACTTTGCCCTCCAAAGTCATTGACTCAGGAGCAAAAACACAAATATAAAAAACTGTATTAGAAAGGATCCACAAGCCACACTAACATTTCTGTGGCTAGGCTGGAAATCCCCTGCCCAGTCCAGCTTGGCCCTGTGCTCTAGTCTCACCTCACACCCATTCCAGACATGTAGCCCATGTGCCCCTTCTCAGCCATTTACCCTTCCCCCCTTCTAGACAAGCCACTCCAGGTCTGGCTTTACTCATGCCAAGGGGACTGAAACAGAATGACCATGGTATTTACAGCCATAGTACTGTTCACTCTGCTTATTTGTCCTCTCCTTTTTCCCTCTTTACCTGTATTCACCTGCAGCATCTATGTCATGTTGCAAAACTCAGCATACTTGTTAGGGCTTTTAGCATATGAAAGTAAAAAAAAAATAAAAAAATTGTGCACACACCATGGGATAGTTTGAAGACATAAAATTGAAGTTGCACCAACATTTAATTAAGAGCCAAATTTTCAAGCATCTGTTTTGCCTGCCATGGGTAGGAAACCAAGCACACAAGTCACTGTCTGCAAGGCAGCACCATGTCTAAACACATCAAGATTCAGATGCAGATAAGAATTTACTCCAAGATAGTTGCAAATGAAAGTGGAAATCTCTCACTATAAAACCAACTCAGATTTTTATATATTATGTTATATAAAACATGATCATATCGGACTGAAAATTTGGTCACAGTAGTTCAACATCCTATATACTGAGTGATGACTGTGCCTCTGGTAAACTTGAAAAGGAAAAGGTCAGTAACTTGTATGAAATAATTATTCCCTGCCTGCAGAAAGCAGCTGTTTTCAGCATCTAGAGTCAATATATGTCACTGGTTTTCTGTAGAAGGGTTCTTTCTGTATATGGAGTTGATCAAAATGAAGATGTGAACACTGTTCATATGGAGTTTCAAATGGAGTTTCTTTTTACTTTTCATTTCTTCTTTCCTTCAAGAATTTTTCATCACAATGTAAAACTCTTATGGTATTATGATTACTCTTGTTATAATATTTCAAACCTACCAGAAGTTGGGATTTCTGCTCAAAAATAGATCTAAGCTAAGGCATTTTTGAAACAGAGCTTTTCTGCCAGGAAAGCTTAGTATGAATCAAGGGCTAATGACCACAGCCAGTGATAAAGAACTTCAGTTTCTCTAGCACATTTTCCAGGGCTAGCATTCAAGGTCTGGCTGGTAACTCCTAAAAGTGAATGAATTCTTTCTTCAAACACACAAAAAATACTGTTAAGTTAAATACATACAAATAGACAATATCCTAACAGCAGCTATGTTGTCTAGCTCATCTCCTTCCTGTCTTCATATAGTAAGGGAAGCCTGGCCCAGGATAAGAACTCCAGTGCTCATCCTGCATAGGAATAGAGAGTCCTGCCTCCCACAGCAGTGGGGCATGGCAGTCTCTGTCATGCCCTTCAGGTGGTGTTTATGCCTGCTGTCAACAGCAGCAGTGGCATGCTGACAGTGTTATCAAAACTGTTTTGATTTGCTGTAGAAGGAATAAACAAACTCACTGGACTGGGAACTACGCCTCTCAGCAAAATCCATCCTGCACTCCTATGGCATTACCAGGCTCCTATCTGCACTCCTGTGTATTTATGGGGTGGGGGAGATGCGTGTGAGCATGTGCATATATTCTGGGACTTAAGTTTAGAACATTCAGCAATTCACATTGTCACTGGAAACATAACTGTTGAACTTCTAACAGCTTGGAATCAACTGAGAGTTAAAGGTCAGTTTGCATCAGATTTTTTATTTAATGAGTAAAACTTTTGTGCTTAAAAATGTCTCATCCAAATGAATGTATTTAGTCCAGCAGGTTTATTTCAGAGCAGCAATGCTTTGAAAGCTGTAAGCATGATAGTTACTGTCCTATCAAAAGGAAAACAAAACCCAAGTGCTGCCCTGAGAGGTTTTCAGGATTTTATCACCTACACAAAAGTCAGACATTCTTTTAAAGGAATTGCCTTAAAAACAGAAAAGCTCCTTTAATCAAACTCCTGTACTGCATTATCTTGTCACCTGTGTGCAGCAATGGAAAACTGTTTTCCTTTAATAGATATTTCTTCTTAAAACATCCTGATCACAAATGGCCTTTGTTTTTTAAGTAAAATACAACAGAACAACTTAGTCCTGCTCCTCTTCAAGTCAGAGGGAAACCTGCCATCCCTTGCAGCACAGAGCATCTCAGCCTGTGACATACACAGGCTCTACCCTGCAAACCATTTCACACCCCTCAAATGGAGTTCATGGACAAGGGGGGGGCTCTCAGTCCCTCTGAGGATCAGGGCCAAGAGATGCTTTCCAAATGATCCACAATAGAATAGCAAGGCATGCAGCAGCCAGCTGACAGATGAGAGTCCTGTGGGAAAGAAGCTTTCAGTTCTGATTTACAGAGTGAAAGGGCAGCAGTATCTCTGGCATCTTTGGGCAGGGACTTTCAGGGATGAAGTAGCAGCTGCCCAGTCTGCATAAATTTATGAACGGGTGAGACAAGCAGGCTACTATCTGCTGGCCCTTTGGAGAATGAAAGGTGTACCAGATTGCACAGAGCAAGAGCTCAGGTTCAAACCTTGAAGGGCTGCATGGAGTCTGTAGAAAGCAAATTACCTCAAAGGAAATACTGAAACCAAATATATGCAAAGATGTAGAGTAGTATTCAGTACTGGCTGCTGGAGCCCTGGAAGCATGTGCAAAACAAATTATGGTAATTTTTTTATACAGTAAACCAGCATGAGAGACATTACAGTTAAAAGTGGCTATTAACAAACTGTTGTCAGGGAAAGGTGCACAGGAAAAATAGCTTTTTGTTAACTCACATCAGCATAGATAATATCTCCACTAAGATGTCTAAAGATACTTTTTGTCAATAGCTATGAAAACCCTTTAATTTTGTTTTGAAGTTTATTTTACCTGCTTTGATATTTATGTTTTACCATGACACTTTTGTACAAAAACTACTACCAAATCTCCTAGTGCAATAGCTAGGAGATACAACACCTACTTCACTTGCAAAAATTTCCACACATTGAATATAATTTAAAAGCTTATAATGAAACAATTTACTATTGTAGTATTAGGAAGACAATTCAGCCAGTTCAATTTATTACAAGATACTCAGACAAGACAAATACACAGCCAAGTACTTCAAATGGAAGAGCTGCAGGTCCAGGAAACACAGTCCTGATATTTCTGAAAAGGTTCAAGTTAGACTTCATCCCAGGAAAAAACAATGACTCAAACATTCACTCTTGCCCCTGCAACTATGCTTCTCTGGTAAAGATCCTTAAGAAATAGCACTTAAGAGAGAAGTTAGGCAGAAGAGGGCAGATTCCCAAGCAATTGCTGGAAGTGTAATCAAGAGTAAGTTTCTAGATTATCTAGTCCCTAACATAGAACAGAGGAAGAATAAGAATTTTAAAACAAAGTAGCTTATGAATACCATCTAGTACCACATCAAAACACAGAATTTTCCTGAGGAAAACATGAAGAGATGTAAAAGTAGAAGCCCAGAAGACACACAATAACCTGAAGTGCAACCCCCAAAAGAGAACCTGAAAGGCATCAGGTGAATGAAGAGGCCCAGGTGAGCAAGGATCCTCAGTCAAGGGGCTACAAGATTTTCCACATTCAGATCAGCAAAAAAATGACATTTCCAACCTGGGAAAAGTCCTAGACCACAGAGAAATAAATGTAACTCACAACAAATAGGAGCCAGCTCCTCTGAACTCTGTCCCAGGCTCCTTGTGCTGTCAATCTAAACTGAGTCATTAGAGATTTTTCAATTTTTCTACATTTCAGGGGCTTAATTACAGACCTATTCTCTATGCAGAAGTCTAGGATTAGGTGTCTTCCCAAGTAAAATACCAGGAATACAGCTGCTCACCATGTTTTACACTAGGGTTTAATATTATCATTAATGACCACAGATGACAGTAAAAACTTGCCTATTGACCAAACGTTCAGATAATTCCCAGAATCTAATATGCCATTTCAGACAAATCATTCTCTTTGCAGTCACTCTCCCTCTTCACAGATTGCAAGTCACAGAAAAACTCTTGCATGGAGGGCTGCTAAAACTGTGTGTGCCAAGATAACTCTAAATCTTGTAGGAAAACAGATATAGCTGTGATAAAGCCAAGGGGGTGAACTACTCCCATGTGTTTCTCATTTCCTAGTCAGCACAATCTGCAGTAGAAACACAGAGAGCAGACAGAAAAATGCAGTTTGTTTCAGCTTTGGTGCTTGTACAGGCAGCTATTGGGAGTGCAACTGTTGAAAGATGAAGGCATTTCTCTTCCCTTTGCCCGTCTGACAGGTGACAATACCCGAAGGAACCTTACCTGAGAGATTGCACACTCATAACACCACTATTAGCATTTGTCTTCTCAGGTGTCATCAGCTCTGCAATAATTCATTAAACTTGGTGATTATTAAATACTTTCTGATGTGCTCAGAGCCTTTGCCCTTGCAGTTTCCCAAGCACCTGTGCTGCCTTTCCCCTGGAGCCAGGGAGCAAGCCAAGAACCATGTTTCTCCTTAGGCTACATCTTCTTCTGTGAGAAGCTGCCTGTAAATTTTCTGCCAAGAAAACCTGGCAGAACTGAGACCAGAAGAAACACAGCTAAGTCTCTCTAGCCTTTGTACTGTGGAGTACAGTATGGCGGAAGGAACATCTGTCTTTATGTTGCCTATGTGTTGCAGTGTAGACACAGAGCAAGGGTTGGACCAGAGGGGCATTCAGCCCACGGCACTGCTCAGAGGCAAAAACTTAGGCCAGAAACACCTCCAAAATTAGGCCAAGTCATTGTCAGCAGTGAAGTTTTGGGGAGGGAAGGAAGGGCCCGGCAAGTCAAGAGTGTGTGTTTCTATAGGGATTCAAGTGTTTATAGCAGCCAGGCCAGAGCGCAGACCAATGCTGTGTGTGAAAAACAATCCTGTGAGGACTCTTCCCAACATCTTATCCAAGCATGGGAAAACAGACCTTCTCTACCCTGCTTTCATCCCAGCCTGTTTAGCAGAGTTGGCTCTTTCATGAGACTGGTCACCTCTGGTTTCCTCTAACACCAGTGCTGGCACACAAAGCTGGTGCTCATCTCCTAGGTAGGCCAGATTGCCCTCTGGAGAGGCTGTACACTCCATGAAATACTGAAAAGGGATCTGGCAAACTGGTTTCTCACTTGGGCACCTAAGCTGCCTGACAAAAATTAGGCTGAGGGAGGTTAACTCACAATACTTCTTCTAACATCTTTCACTGGGAATTTCCCAAAATAAAGCAACATGAAAGGGGTAAGAGGGTTCACAGGATCAGTGTTAAGCATCTGTGTGTATTTACCCTAATTCTATTCCTCCCTCCCTCACAAAAAACACACACACACAAAACAAAAAAAAACAAAACCAAAACAAACAAACAAAAAAAAAAAAAACCAGAGAAAACTCTTTAAGATCTATAGCTCTATAGCCACCTTTGTGCAAAGTGGGGAATGTGTTAAGGACTTTAAGGACTACTGGAATTTCTATAAAGAGAACAGAGATGAAATTATGTGTTCAGGAGATTCAGTACCAAACAGTTCTTTGAGTTTGGGGCTTCTTTTTCTTTCTTTCTTTCTTGTTTTGGAGGAATATGTAAATGTCATGGATTTGGCTTTTCTTTTTATTTGTAGAAGAGGAGAGGGCCAGTGGGAGTCTTAGGGTTTCATTTTTGCTTAAGTTCGCTTTGTCTTATATTGCCAGCACAGAGGTAAGTGCTGGGGCTGTGAACAGAGAGGACCATTGCCAGGTGCCTGCACTCTCCATTCCCATGATCCAAGGAGCAGGTGTTCCCAGCAAGACCCCTGCTGGCACCCAGGCACAAGCCCTTCATACCTCTGATTAGGACATCATTGAAGACTAAAGACTAGCAGAGAAGAGGACAGCAGGTTTTAAGAACTGAAAACCTGAGAGGGGAGGAGCAGTGGATGGAAGGGTGACAGAGTGAGTGGCAGGGGTTGCTTGCAGCACATGGAGAGAGTGAAACAGGGAAAGCTGCAGTATAGGAAAGTGAGAGCTGCTGTGGTCATCCTGAAACAGTCAAGGGTCAAGGAGCACTGAAAGAGCAAAACATCACTGAAATTATGACAAGATACTGGGACCAGAATTGGACTTGTGTCCTGGGTTGTCATAAAGAGAAGGCTCCTTCATTTCAGGAACAGATGGTTTGTTACCCTGGGATTGTTTCTGAATTAAGGATTCTGTTGATGTTTTTCAATCAACTGGCTTGATGTCAAAAGCTACCTTGATTAAATCTTCCCCAGATTTTCCTCATATGTTGTACTGTTCTGACACATGACCCCCCATTCCTATAGCAAAAGATGATTCTGGGGTTTTTTTTCTTGAACAAAGCAAACAAGTGTTAATCTCCACTTAAAAAATTCAAGTTTGGCTTTAAAAATGCCAAGAAAATGAATTAATTGATCTGAACAAACAACCTTTAACAGCTCCATCATAATATCATGTGTTCTCCCTGAGGAGACCTATCAGTATTTCCCCAGCTCCTTTCTAAAGGTCCTAGAAGAAAATACAAGGGGAAACATAATCAAGGAAAGCTGTGGGGAAATTACCCTTTTACCAGTTTCCAGAAAAATTAATTCCTTGGGATCTGACCTAATAATCTTATAATCTTTATTCCTGCAAAAGAGTGAATTTCTTCTTAGAAAAACAAAGGATTTATCTTTGTTTCCATTTCTCACTTCCATTCCCCCAAGGAAACCATAAGTTCTGACAAGCCTGATACAGACTCTCGGAGTACAGGTGAAATATTTTATGGAAAGACTGATGTTAGGAAAGGATCTGAAAAGAGAGGAATGGGAAGCAAGGGGTTGATTTGACTAAAGGCAATAATAATTTTGCACAGGAAATAGCTTTTGCACAAACTGCAACTATCCCTCATCCAGCAGCACCACATTGACTCTGGAAGGAACTGGTCACTCAGGAAATTGTCACAATGAAGTCAATGAATTATTGCTGGAGTAAGAAGAGCGGAGTTCCCAACACTGATTTTGTATTAACTTTTATGGGAGAAGATACTTTGAAACAGTTATCCATAAAGCCTTGTAGCATCCTACCATCCCAAAATAGACAATGTAATTTTGGGTTTTGTTGCAAATTTTAACATTTCTGTCACTGGTTTTTTGGATTGATCGTATCTTTCTGGTAAAAATGGCTAATCATACTTGGGATTCTTTCACACCTTCCCTAATTTTCCACCACCATCCACCTTCCATTCCTCCTTCCATCATTACTCACCTCTACATTTCTGTGTTTCAGTTTGCTGATTAGTACTGTCTATTCTTTTCACCTCCCCTGCACAAAAGCAGTGAAAATATAACTTCATGCTAAGACATACAAAGATTCAGGAACCAATTCAGCAAAAAGCTTCCATATATCTAAGTGTGCTAGCCATCCTTGGCTCAAAGTCAATGTTTCACTTCAATGCTGAAGTGAGATCATAAACCTACCTTCAGATGAACTTCTTTGAAGATCATATACATCATTGCACTTCCGAATCTTATTAACTATGAAGAGCTCAGAGGTACAGGTAAGATCATGGTACAGTTCTCCCACACTTTTCCTTGCTAAGGGAGAGAAAAGTCTATACACAATTCATGCAGAGACTTCATTAAAAACAAGCCAAGAGTACTCCTATTGAGTGATTTTAAAAGTGGCTTGGTATAAACTGTGTCAGTTTGCATTTTCATCCCAGACTATAGTCCCAAGTTTTAAGAACTTTTTTTGCTAGATGCTGAAGATTTTCATATGGGCAAATTCACAGCTCTATAAATTATTGTTATGCTTATTTTGCCTGTGAGCTCTTTTCTCAGAATTTGTAACAAGACGTAAGTTTTCTGCTCTGTCAAACTGTAATCATAAATGTATCTTTCTGAACACAGAAACCAAATAAATGTTTCTAGTTTCAGTAGTAGTGAAGTTTTCCCAATGTAAGCCAGTATGTTGAAGCAATGCAAGCCAGTAGCCAGCATACAATTTAACAGTTTTATTAAAAAAACAAAACAAACAAACAAATAAAAAACCCACCAAACACTGGCATAACTCCATATTTGCAAGGAGGAAAAAAAGTATCAGTTAATTGTCTCTACATGATGATTTACATATAAGCAAGAAGCTGGAGATTTGTAGCCCAGTTGTTCTCATAACCAACCCCAGTGAAAATGTGTCCCTGCTCATCCTAGCAGAAACATCTGCCTAACTACCAGAGCTATGGATAACCACTGCTATCTGGCATTCCAGTGGTTTACAAGGACAACACACTTACAGCTGCAAATCTGCCACAAGCAAATAGCTCAACACTCTGCTGAATGCATTGCAGTCATTCAGCTTACTCAGACATTTCCTCCTATCCTTAGTAACAGGCTAACATGGATCTTGATCCAAAAGAATCAAGCTGCTGCTCCTAATCTCGTAAAATTTGATGGGGTTTGGTGTATGGGTTTTTGAGGCTTTTTTTTTTTTTTTTAACAGCTTTTCCTGGCAGAACTTACCAGCTAATGAATAATTCTAAAATACCTCCCTTATGCCTTATGCCAACACCTGACAGCAGAAGTCAAATTCAGATATACGGAAAAAACCCTTGGGAGAGAGAATCCAAAATGTAAAGCTCACCACTTCTGCGAAGTGTCACTGCTGGTTCCAATTCTCCCTCTGCATGGCTTGCTCCAGTTGGCTGCTTTCAGCACAGATCAGTGAACTTTAACCCTGGCAAATATGTTGCCCTCATGCTTTTATGATCTCATAATCTCTCAGAAGGTGCCACATTCTGAGATTAAATGCACCAGAATCCCAGTGGCAGCATAATACAGATGCAGCTGTGCTTAATGCCAATTAAAACAGTAGCAGCATGTGACAGCTGTTACAATTACTGTTAATTAGCAAGTCTTAAACCCTCTCTTGTCAGGCTCCACTTCAAAGTATGTGACTAGATTAGGTCATGAGTTCATGAGTCCCTGGTCCTTTGAATGACTTTCTGCTAGAGAACTACTACATAAAAGGCTCTGCATGATCTGTTGGTATTTCCCTGGAAAATGGCTCGTAATGAATAAAGGAACTTCAGCTATGGGGTGAATCTGGGCATAGGACACTGCCCAGATGAACTCTTAAACACAACTTGCTTACAGTGTTCCCCCCAGCATGTAAAATTTCACCTATAAATGTAAGTTAAACAATCTAAGTAGGTATCTACAATAAAGTTGTGCTAGTATCAGTCGAAAGAGAAGGTTTCTCTTAAACCCTATTTGCCATATCTCGCACCAATTTTAGAAACATGGTATCTTCTCCCCTCCTCCCACCACAGCAAGAAGAGAGCCGCTGCTTTTGGACTGTTTCTATTGCCCTGGGAGGTCTGCCTAAAGCACGTGCAGACATGCTGGCTGCACCTATCCCAGGAAAAGAAACACTGCAGAGATGCTGCCAGGCCCAACCATTGATGCTATCACCCTGGTAGAACAGTCACTGGCATGCTGGGACCCATGCTGTCCCAGGAAACATCATCCCACATGGATGCACAAGTCCACAGGGGCCAGGAGCCACACCCTGCAGCCACACTCTCTGGCAGGAGTGAGAAGGATGTGGTCAAAAGGCAGCAGTTAGTCCCCAGGCTAAAGAATAGACCTTGGCACTGGCTCACAATAATTCTAATAAACACAGCAATTAGGGATAGCTTTAACTATATTGCTTGAGCAGGTTGTCTGGGCTCCAGCACAAGGTGGGCACTTCATAGGCCCCAATAAACCTGCCCTTTCCAAGCAGCTGCCACATTTTCACTCTAATTGTTACCTAAATCAGTGTCTCACCCCTTGTCCACCAATTAAGTCATGATAATACGTGTCCCTTGTGATGCAGGAATGGCAAGTCCGGTGTTGGATATCAGTGTCCCTGGAACAATGAAGTCACTACAAATTTTAATCATCTTTTAAAAAGGGAATGAATGTCCAAAGCTCCATCAGGCAATGGCTGAGTGCTGCAGGGATCTCCTGCAGGCCTAGGGATGACCAAGGGCATTTGACATCACACAGGAGCAGTCAGTTGTGGCCCAAAACACAGCTGCTTCCCCAGGCATGCAACCACTTGGTGCATGTTCCTGGTGCTCAGATGACTTCCGAGGATTCTTGCTTCAACAACATCATGGTCTCCTCTGTTACTAATACCAAAGAAACCACCACTTACTGCCTGAGCAGTCACACTGTGACTAGGAAATCATGTTTCATATTTCAAAGGTAACTTAGAAATTACAGTACGGAGTGTATGACATCTTAAGAGATCTATACATCATGTTGACACATATAAACAAAAAATGAGACCATGCTGCATAATGTCAAGCAGCTTTTAGCTTGTTTTAAAAGAGGCAACCTTTACAATGTAAAGACATGTTTTATTTAGGTCTGAATGGGTCATTTTTCTCTTCCAGGTTTTTTTTTTTCTCCTGACAGCAGACATGCTTTTTTTTTTCCCTCACCAGAAAGAGCTTTATCTCAAGCAGCTCCAAAACTTTCATGATCTGTATAGAAAAATATAATCAATTCTTACGTTTTTGAAGTTTTTGTTAGCTTTTAATAGAACTATGGAAATCTTTCAGCAGCTACTTTACTTTCCATCAAGAAAGAGTGCACAAGGCTCTCAGTAACCCTCCTCACCAAGAGACTTGTGAGCTCAGGGAGAGGCAGGTACATTATTTTGTGATTAAGAACTAGCAGGTTTGCTCTACACTTATTTCAACTATCCTATAAGTGCAGCTAAGACATCTGCCTAACATTTCCTTTCACTCTGGTTCACGTGAGCTGAATAACACATAAGCTAAAAAATGGGCTTTCAGCAGTTTTTAATAGCAAGGAAAAATAAACTCCTGCAGTATTGTAGATGGACAATCTCTGTCTTGGCTTCATTACCTTCTGTTATTTCAAGAAAATTAGGGGCTTTGCACTGACAAAACCCATACAAAAGAATAATGTGTTGAGCTCATTTTGTCCAATATGAGCAGTAAAGTTTTAGTTAATGATTTTTCACTTAAAATACTAGGACTCTGTGTCACTATAAACGGTGTAACCAAGGCATTCATTTTAGCACACCTAGAGTCCCCAACCTTTAATGGAGGCACCACGTTGTTCCTCTGCTCTGCTCAGGGTGGAAGCCAGGAATAACTTCTTGTGCACACAGAACTTGGTGTACACAACACTTGCATCCATCACCCGTCTCACAACTACATGTAAATAATTTTGTGACAGAGGTAGCCCAACCTGAACAGTGTCATTGAGCCAAACTAAGCACTGCTTCTTGTAACACCTTCTCCTGTCCTCTTCTGGTGTGCACATATATATAAACAGATGCATTTATCAGATGCCTGTGTCTTTATTGTACAGATACCATATAGCCTGTTTCTTTTCATCAGATTGTTCTGTCATTGTCCCACTTGTTGCCTGGAAAGAGGCTGTAGTTCAGGAACTTTTATTCCAGGTGCCTATCACTAGATTGTCTGTACTGAAAACAGCTAAGATTACTTTTAAGTGAACATTTACTTTTATGTATAATACCGTTTAATATTTATAAAGTAGATAACTTCGAGGAATATTTTACTCTCCTATACTTAGAAGACATCTCCTTCATGCAAATTACTCTTTCTTCAAATGGCAGATAGGAAAAAAAATACCTTGAAGCTAAAAAAAAAATCTAATAAAGTAATTCTTTCAGACATTATTTCTGAGTCACAAATCTGTTGCTCCTGCAGAGACAGGGACATGGTCCCAAGAAAGGCTGACCACTTCATCACGAATGCCTCATATAGCAAAAGATAGTTGTGAAATTTCCCCTCCACGGAAGAGCCATGGTGCCCAAAGAGCTTCACAAGAAATACCATGTTTGTCTCTCCATCTTGTCATCTGATGGAAATTTAGAAGATGCCTTCTGCAGAAATATTTGTCCTGGCAGCCCATCCAGATGACATTCAGCACACCTCTCCAAATTTCCAATAAACATCTCAAAAGCCTTCACTAGTCCCCGGGAGGTCACAGGGATTGATTCTCATTCCCATTCTGTCTAGTGAGTTGACTGTGACACCCTCTACTGTGCTCCAGCCCCTGGCCTGAGCTCTCCTTCATAACTAAGATCTTGGAGGGTTATGTACATTTCAGACTGATGGAGAGCAAACAAGTGCTGTTGGTGTGCACTCACGTGGCTCTGGAGTCCACATGCACGGTCCTCACCCTGCTTCCTAACTAAAGGGTGCAGAGGGGGTGCAAGTGGTGCAGGATGGGCTATGCACAAAGCCTAGGACATGCAGCAGGAGCTGGTTCCACTAGCCTCCTGCACCCTCTCCCTGCAGGGCCTGGGACTTAAACGGGGGAGTGGGAAGAGGGAGAGGGAAAGTCGCATACAGCAGGCGAGGTGGCGCAGGCGATTGGGCAGAGTCGGGAACAGGCAGCCCACGGTGCCGCTGACGGTGGCAGCGTCGGGACGGCGCTCGCCACCCCTTTCCCCCCTTTCTCCGCCCTGCCGGACCACCCCTGCCCGGGGGTGCAGCTCTGGCGGCCGCCGCTGCATCAGGCAGTCGTGCCCGCGGGGTCCGGGCCGGGCAGCGGTCACCGGAGGGACTGCCTGGGGGCTGCTCCCCTTCCCCGGCAGAGACACGGGCCGGCACGCACACGTGTGAGTGCACAACCGTAACCACACACATACGTACACCTGGGGCGGAGGGCGTACCAAACAAACCCCCGACCAGGTGTCACCTTCGGGGGCAGCCCGGCCATGCCCAGCGGGGATCCCTCCGTCCCGCAGCTCCGGTGCTGGGCGCTGTGCCTGCGCGGGGGCTCGGGGACCGACCTGGTTTCCTAGGGGTTTCGCTGCTCCATCCCATACCCGAGTGCCTTCCCCCCGACAAAAATAAAATACCCAAGACCAAAGACTATTTTAAAAGAGAAGCCGCGCAAGGCGGAGGGAGCCGTCTCCAGACGGCCCGCACAAACCCTGCGCTGCCCAGCCGCCCGCCCGGGCTGCGCCGCGCTAATTCCGCAGCACCGGAGACATGAGGATCTCATACCTCCGGACAACTGCGTGAGTCATAAATACACGGCACAAGGCTGAAAGTCGACACTGTTTACAGCGACTTCGCCGCGGCCTTCGGCGAGTCAAACCGCCACCCCCCGCGCAGGGACCGCGCTCCGCGGAGGTTCCGCACCCGCACTGCGGCTTCCGCGGGGGACTCGCGGCGGCGGCACCTGCGGCCTGCGAGGGGCGAGGAGGGGGTGGCCTGCCCGCCGCC